>LD343236.1:93690-107305 GCA_001465055.1 Ptychodera flava
TGTGTGTGTGTCTGTCTGTCTGTCTGTCTGTCTATCTGTCTGTCTGTCTGTCTGTCTGTCTGTCTCTCTCTCTGTCTCTCTCTCTGTCTCTCTCTCTGTCTGTACATATACCGGGTATGAACATACATATCTCAAGCATACATATTGCTGTTCTTTACTATTATTGTTGTATTAATTCATAAATTCACTAAATGCTTCAGAACATATCAACAAAATTGAGGAGCCCCCCTTCTAGTTCTCCACTTTTGATCAACCCCCCGTTGTAGCTTTCAATTTTTTGAGTGACCTCCCTCAGATTCCTCCGACTCCCCCAGGCCATAAATAATGACGGCTCCCTTATGACTAGTATAGCCGTCCCGTAAGGTAGTATATCAAATTTTGGTCTAAAAAATAAATTCTCTAAATAAATTCAGTGCTGCTCCCGATCTCGACAATGTACTTCAACAGTAATGACAAAGGTACAATCAATCCACGACGCCATTGCAACTGACGTTATTACATTCCGAATTAGGCTTACCCGGGGCCCGGGCGCGGGCTGCAACTGTACAATTATTGCAGCTAAACGATAGTGTAGACGTCGTAACATTGCCAATATACTCTGCTATTTCCGATCGTTTCTTCTACAGAACCATTAAAAACCCTCTCAATTCGACCAGAAAAAATATTATGGTTTGAAATCTTAGAATTAATTGGAAATTAACATCGTGGTACATTAATCTATTAAAAATAAAATGTAACATCACCGATAATAAGGAACGTGGTGTTGAAGAACATATTTTTATGACCAGAAGACTACGGGGACCATTTTCTGTTAGTATAATCTAAATTTAGCAAACTTGCGAATCAAACATCTGAAAAGTTCACTTCAACAATTTTCGTTTTGTTCTACTCTTGTTATAAAGTGAGTCAAATTTGCGTAAAATATTGAATGGCAATATGAATTTCACCGTTAAAAAGTCTTTGACTTTCAAACAAGTCGTACAAACATCAATAAACACAGGAGCAATGATACCGACTTCAGAGACTCAGCGTAATTTTTCCTCTCGACCGCTGGTGAAGGCGACTCGCAGAAATTTTCCAACATGATAAGTATTTGGCTTTGCCCCATGTGCTTGGTTTTGTACATGTAAACCAGTAAAAAAAAAGTTTGGTATTCTCTGTAAATCAATAAGTCTTTCGAAACGAAAGATTCAGATATCTGAACCTAAACATTAGCTACGCAGCTCGAAAGCTATCCTCCAAAACATGACAGGAACATTCGTCAAGGCCGGATTTCACATGGTAGCATGGAAACACGTGGTTCATTCTCAGAAAGCATGCGATGTACTGCGTACTGGACTCTTGCCGTCCATTTCGCCCCTACATACCGTCAATTGCCTAACAATCACAGGATTCAGTAACGTGTGTCTTCAAATATTGATACATTAATTTTACCAAGCATCAACCACGGAACACATCAAAAAAACAATTGTCGCGGATATGGATCAAAGGATGTTCACGAGGAGACAATATCATTGTTGCAGAATTGGTTTGACTAGTTTAAAGGAGAATCACTTGTCATCGATCTGTGTACGGTCGCACATCAAATCGACAAGTGTATGCCTAAATATAACAATATGATGTCCGAAAGGTTTTGTGTTATTCAACTAACTGAGTCATCGCCTTTGTTTTCGCCTAAACATCCGTGTTTTTTTGTTTTTTTGGGGGGGAGACTGTAACATGAATATTTCCCCAATGCATAGAGTATGGTCGTGCTTCCAATATATTCAATGACCGTTTCGCAAAACATCTCGTAAAATATGAGCTTTGGCGAACGGGCTATGTTTTTGTACTTTGGTCAAAAACTAATGACAATATAGGTTATAGGATATTACATCTGGCAAATTAGTCCTGTTTCATAAGTCAGGTCCATGACATATGTACCAACATCAGTGATTGGTTCATCTGGTAATTTAAGGTCCATTTGCGTTACTCTGATTGGTGGGACCTCATGCGTTAGGTCTCATTACTATGTATTATTCACTTTACAGCTCCCTGATTGGTTAATGTGTAGGTCCGGTCCTCCAGCGTTCACTGCCTCATTATGCAATATTCCACGTGCTTCCTGGCTACACTCAGTGTGACAGTTTTCGAACAGGGTAGTGAATTTCGCCCAAAGCCGTTTCATAACTGACGAGCACTACGAAATCTTATTATCATACCTTTCGAAACTTTATAATGTTTATCCTCAAACTGTTAACGCCGACAGAAGTGGCATTTAGGGGGTCAAAGTTGCCAATTTTTACCCCTGTTGAGTGCGTAGTAATCGGACTGCTATCGCAGTAATCGGACGTCGTATTTGGAAAATGGTTATAGGGGCTAAATACTGATATTTTGAAACTTCGAACCCCGATTTTCAATAATGTATTTAGAAAACTATATGGAAATATTTCGTGATAATTAGCTACGTTTAATCCATGGACGACGCAACTATATTTCGACGTGTATAGCGCTTAGATATCGGACACGGGCTGTCTCTGTGTGTTGCGTTCGACGCCTTGTGCCGTACGGTGTGGCTAACTTCGCCAAGCTTCTAACGCCCAAAATAGCTTCCACAGAAAAAAAAACAAACAAAAACGGGACAGCAGCGTCACCTGACTTAATATGCGGTAGCATGACTTGTAAAACGCCATCAATACGGAGCGAAGTGAGTACAACGAACAGCATGTCATTAAATGTCCGAAAACCGAGGTCGTCCGAAACCTATCACACTGAGTGTACCGCTGAAGTAATACGTTATTCGCGTGATGTTCACGGATCGGCCGAATGCTCGACAAACCTTCATGCGTTAAATTTCCATGTTTTACTTATCCCTGTCCCTTTATGCATTACAGGCATGTTGGCTCGTTGTTTTCCAACTGTTGGTTACGTACAAAGTTCACGCTTTTCATTTTCATTTTGATTTGACGGGGACATTGGCCGCATCGACAACAGTGAGGCATGTGAATGACAAGAGGAAACAATAAAGCTTCATGGGAAACACATGGGGTTATTATATAATTCAGTAAGCCGTTTACCATGTTCCAAAGATCGAAAATTGTGACCGTGTGGGAACAGTTGTTCGCAGTCAACTGACTGCAGCTTTTGCCAGCCGTCATAGATTCTTGTGGGTTAGTCGTACCGGTCGTAACCTACATATACCGATCTTTGGACAGACATGTATGAATATCTTTCCTGCAAACTCTTGGAGAAATCCAAATATGACTTGATCAAGAAATTTATCAAATACAAATACTCGGCATGAGTACCTTTCTTCATATACTGGATCGAGCTGCGACCACGTGCAGGCATCATCCAAAAGTATATGGTATTGCATAATGAAGCAGTGAACACTGGGGGACCGGACCTACACATTAACCAATCAGGAAGCTGTAAATTGAATAATACATAATAATGAGACCTAACACATGAGGTCCCTCCAATGACTGCCCCGAAAGTGGACGTTAGAGAAGCGGATTAACCAATCAGAGCATGCAGTACATGTGTGTAGGACGTGTAATGTAGGTCATTTTGAAACAGGACTATTAGGACAGAGTATTGAAGATGAAAATACTTTCATCGATCGACAAAAAGGAGAAAAAGAATGAGTCAGTGAATATCGAATCATAGGCGAGAGAATCGAGACTGTCTATTGTTTTATCAACTGGGAACAAAAAATTTCGATTGATTGACCAACACAGCCAGAAAGCAAATTGTATTCAACTTTGAAAAAAAGTGACCGCCTTTCCTTGATATCGAATTCCATGGCAGTGGAGCAACACACGATGTCGTTTAGGTCCTCAAATATCTAAAACGGCACGATGATGATAAGAATACTCTTCACGACAGCAAACAACTAAAAGAACTTAAACCTGAACTTAAAATGATAGTCCTGTGGAAAAAACAATCGGAAATAGCGGCGTGTCTTGGTACTATGTCTGCGCGACGCGAGAACGCTCTTTAGCTCGAGTGACATACTTGCGGCCACAGATGATAGTTGGCACGGAAGTCTTCTAAATAGATCGATTTTCGGCTCGATCTATCGATGCCGTCGTCGATATGCCCGCCTCTGCAACCTAAAAGAGTCCTTGAGCACTGCTGTCGCCCAATACAATTAAAATGCTCTACCGTATACAACATGTTGACATCGCAAACGTTTACCGATTCACACCTGTAGCTCGTCGTTTTTGATTGACAGCATGCACACCTTTGTTATGGCCGTTTGCCACCCTAGTTGAAGATAAAGACAAATACTTTCTTCGATCAAAACCAGCTTTATTTAAGCTCAAATCATAAAATTTTTTCGATACATTAAATCACTAGACATTCATAGTTAGGTATATGTGAATGGACGCCCAAGTTTCTTCGACTGTGACCATTTTGGCATGGTTTTACGGAGCAATCGAGCTGACGCTACCGCAAGCTACGCTATGCATGAACTCCAACAGGGGCCGCTAGCTATTTATACCCACCTGGCCTTTAAGTTGCACATGCCAATTGTTCATAACTTTCAGCATAACTAGTATTTATATAATGGAACTCACTTTCACTTTCACGTTACTGCGTGATACTTTCAGTGCCCGAACTGAGACTCGTTGGAGATGAGTCAAAAAATCGGGGTAGGCTTGAAGTAAAAGTAAATGACACGTGGGGAAGAGTCTGCGCACGTCAGTGGAAAATGGAAACTGTGAAGTTAGTGTGCAGCCAGTTAGGTGAGTTTGCATATTAAAAAGGTTAGAGTGTATTACCCCTTATCCCCGTGTTTACCTCGTGCTTACCTCTTATCCCCACTTATCCCCGTGCTTGTGCGAACGATCTGACTTGGTTACCATATCCACGCATCATCCAAGAAATCTACTATCGGAACCTGAAACCGCTTTTATCTGACAAAAGGATTACAAAGGCATAAGACACACAGTGTAAACATTTGTATGCAAAATGTGTTCGATCACATTTATTACAATTGTTGAACACTTTACAGAAGTTTGAAAGCTTTATATTATGGATGCCTTGAAAGCTTTATATTATGGATGCCTTAAAAGCTTTGTATTATGGATGCCTGTAATGATTTTTTTGCCCACCTGGTGTATTTTGTTTATTGGCAACACTGTGTGTGATGTATGATATTTATGTCGACAAGTAACTCTTCGCTTTCTTCTGTCTGTGTAGGCTATCCGACAAACACAATACATGTGCTGCCAAAAGGCTTCTATGGTTCTGGAACAGGCAAGATTATGCTGGACGATGTTGACTGTCATGGACATGAACAGAGTATCGCCTTCTGTCCTTCTGTGCATCCCATTGGAAATTCAGCTAATGATACCAAGTGTGATGTTGCGGTCCATTGTGAACGTATGTTTAATTGTTACCATGCAAATGGTTACCATGTAAATCCCCTCACTTCCTTAGTACCAGGCAGTTTTTGTAGTGATGGCAATTTTGACAGACAACATTATTAACAAACGTTGTATTGCAAAACCATTAATTGCAGCACTTTTAAAAATAGCCCATAGCATAGCACACAAGTACTAAATAATTAATTTTTGTAGTATATATACATGTCACCAATCATAATATTACAATATGCTTGCTTTTTCACTCAGAACGTTTTGCACTGGTAGATGGTACAACATCCGATCGCATACTCAAGAGGTACATCGATGGTAATTGGGAATATTATCCAGCATCATCGACGGTGTCCGGGACGTCGGTCTGTCTTGAGCTTGGTAATTAGTCTCCACGGCCACCGTCCGGGGGGGACTTTTAGGTTTGGTCATGTCCGTGCGTCCGTCCGTCCGTGCGTCTGTGCGTCCGTTCGTTCAAGCAGATATCTCAGATGTGCCTGGAGCGATTTCATTCAAACTTGGTACAAGGATTACTTCGTATGTCATACATATACTCGTCGATTCGTTTTGCGATAAGATCCAATATGGCCGCCGTGCGGAAATTATGTTACGATTTTTTCATGTACGGAGCCATAACTCAGGCACATCTCAACGGATTTTATTCAAAGTTTGTACAAGGACATTGACCTATATCATTCATATTCACCTTGATTTGTTTCACAATATGATCCAATATGGGCGCATGGCGGCCATTTTGTTACAATTTTTTCATGTACGGAGCCATAATTCAGGCACATCTCAACCGATTTTATTCAAAGTTGGTAAAAGAACATTGATTTATATCATACATATGCACGTCAATTTGTTTCACGATATGATCCAATAAGGCCGCATGGTGGCCATTTTGTTACAATTTTTTCATGAACAGAGTAATAACTCAGGCGCGTCTCAACCGATTTTATTCAAAGTTGGTACAAGGACATCGATCTATGTCTTGCATATCCACATTGATTTGCTTTGTGATACGATCCAGTATGGCCGCCGTGTGGCCATTTTGTTATGACTTTTTCATGTACAGAGCCATAACTCAGGCACATCTCAACCGATTTTCTTCAAATTAGGTACAGGGACATTGACCTATATTATGCAAATGCACGTCAATTTGTTTCACGTTATGATACAATACGGCCGCATGGCGGCCATTTTGTTACAATTTTTTCATGTCCTTAGCCATAACTCAGACAAGTATAATCGGATTTTATTCAAAGTTGTTACAAGGACATTGACCTATGTCATAAATATGCATGTCGATTGGTTACACAATTCGATGCAATATGGCTGCCTTGTCGCCATTTTGTTATGATTTTGTCATGTCCTCAGCCATAATTTCAAGTATCAACTGACTTTTTCAAAGTTGGTACAAGGACATTGACCTATCATGTCATAAATATGCATTTCTATTGGTTTTACAGTCTAATGCAATATAATGGCTGCCTGGAGGCCATTTTGTTACGATTTTTTCATGTACAGAGCTATAACTCGGTCATATTTCCACAAGTATCATTCAAAATTGGCACAAGCACATTGACCTTTGTCATACATATGCACATCGATTTTTTTAACGGCATGTAGCAGTATCATGTCAATTATTGAATTTTCGTACTTAGTCTGATATGTCAAGAAATACTGCATCAAATTTCATGAAACGTACTACAGTTCACAGCTCAGATTGCTTTAACAGTGAAAAAGACCTTTATCAGTGTCAAGTTAATTAGTTTGTAATTGCATATGTAAAGAACTTTCCTAATTAGAGTGATATATCCACAAATACTGCATTAAATTTGATGAAACTTGGTACAGATTTTGATCGTATAATGTTGTAAATACAAATCAATGACACTTAGTGGTATCGTTTATATATGTAAATTAATTTCTAGTTTGCATTTACATAATGGATTTTTTATTTTAAGGGTAAATTTCCCAAGGACTGCATCAAACCTCATGAAATATGGTACCGGTGATAATCTGTCAATGTTACAATGGGATGCAAAAATGTTTGGCAGCATCCTGTCAATTCAGTACTAATTGATTAAGTTTAATGACCTTTTGTTATTAGTATGGCGGTTTACATTTGTTTTATGTTTTCACCACCATGGAACTCCTTTTTGGCCATTAAGCCACATCAGTATCGTAGTCTTTTTAATCACAGACCTAATTAGTAAAGAGGACTCTTTCCTCTCAGAGGACTTGTTATTAAAATACAAGTGGGGACTGTGTCATTGTCAACGACTTGTTTTAATAAAACTGTGTATGTGGCGTGTGTATCTATTTCTCTATGTATCTATTTTGTATCTCTGTATATATTTACGTAAGCTTGTTTGCATTTAAGTATAGTATATGTATATCTGTATGTAATAAGTAAGTCAACATGCATGGCCACTTGCAGTTTCTTTTGTAGAGCATCTGCAAGTAGTTTCACGAATGCCATAAATATTTCGACGCATGAATATTTTGGTCTGACAGAGGACAGGCCCCTTTGCCCCCCTTCACAAACTATACAAACTCAAACTATACATATAGGTTTGTGTTAACTACCACCTTCGGTAATACACTCAGTATCAGGATACGCAACATATAGCACTAACACATTTTTCTGATGTACAATTAATCGGCATCTAAAAAGCAGAAATGTACTTAACCTATCCATTCCTGATGCTTAGCTTATCTATGGCACCGCACCTGCTGCTTACTTCATTGACTTATTAGTACGGCCAAATAAAGAACTCGATATGTCTTTGAGACAAGCACATGTCTTTGCACAGAAGCATCTAGATTGCAATAGAGCGTACGTTATGTGAATAAATGAAGTATATGCATATGCAGACCTTGCACTTCCTGACCTTTCTAATGCAATGCATTATTTGAACAGTACCAAAAAAACCACGAATCAAAACAAACCTCAGTGTAGTTGTTAAGTGTGCGCACGAGATAATTGGTTTTCATTATATGTAATCATTTTGAGTGTTACGTGTAATATAGAGCCTGGTCATTGCTCAACATTGCTTTATAGGTTTCCCCGGCCATTCAACAGTACATTCCAGCAGTAGTCGTGTTTATATTAGATGCAAAGGTAAGAAAATGTGTTTCAGAACAATGAAATATTAGTTTTCTCGATATTTTCAAACCATGTAATTGTTTAAACCATGGATCTGAATACCACCTAGTAAATGTATGCGAAATGCCCTATACTGGTCATTACCGTGAAGGCACTAAATTTGTGATAGTTTGTGAGTGAGTATAATGTTCTCGGGATCGTTATGAAAACTTTGATCGGTATTGCAAAGATGACTGTTTTCATCAAAAGCTTACACAGCCATGTTTCATTATGTATGTCCGTCCATTGAATCTCATTTCCTAATTGTTAGTGACCATACCTAATTTTATTTATCTGGTAAATGTATCGGAATGGTTCTACAAGACATCATTTTACAGTGTCATGAAATTGAAATTGAAATTAATTAAATAAAATTCCTTGATTTACATAAATAATAAAGCTTACAACAAAAACAGTAAGATAAGAATTGTAAACACGTTTTAATGTTTATAAGTCAGATATGTGACAGGGAGCTAGAAATAGCTCATCTGAAACACTCAAAAGAACAATAACTTAATCCTGAATAGAAATGAAAACAAGTATAGAGGGCAAAAAAACACAAGTAAATAAAGATTTATTGGTAATAAAAGCTTTAAGGGCATGCTTGAACTATTTTCGATGTGACTGAAAATTGTATCTAATAGAAAGTGGAAGCCAATTCCAGAATTAACGCCGTGACACCTGGAAGAAAACTGCATTTTCGTAATAGAAAGGATGAGTTAGAAACTGATCTGGTGGTATATTTGTGAGTAGGAAAGGAAAACTAGTCATTGACGCTAAGGGGTAGATTACTGGACAAGAAGGTCATGAATAAAATCCCAATCTGATATTAAAACTGATTTTAGATGTTCAAAATATTTAAGTGCTTGACTTCAAGGTAAAAATTCTAACTATCGTTTTCAAAAGTTTGTGGATGGGCAGTAAACCAGTATGTAGAGGTTAATATCGCCTCTTCCTGTGTCGTATCAGCATGAGTGTCATTTATGCTGCGTCAGACACGAGACGAAGTCGAGTGTCTGACGCAGCACAAATGACACGAATGCTGATACGACACAAGGAACAGGCGATATTGGGTAATAACCGATTTATCTTATACCCATGCCCATAATTTTACTAATAGTACGAAAAAGCTCAAATTTTGAGGCTTAACTTTATTACGCCTTGTATATAAATATAAGAATATTTATGTGAACAGGCTTCATTCATAAAGTATGTGACGAAGTAAACATCACGCGTGACATCGCTGTAAGTTCTCCACATCTCAATGAACCCTAGAAGAATAACATCGGGATTCAAAAATCGTCATACAGGAGGAACCTTTTAAGGTGCAATATGCAATCACAATTTTAACCGATCAAAAAATGTCCTCAGCTTTCAATCTATCCTGATTTCGATCGCTCTCGATTGTCGAACGCCCGGAGAGGGGCCGCCATTTTGTTTGTTTAACCTGAGAGTTGCCATGTCAACAGTCGTCACATGCGCGATGTCGTGCCACGCGCTCACTACTTGTTCGAACGTTCGTGGGTAGATCGTGCACAGTGCCGGCGCCGTGCGAACGAAAGAATGTTTGCTAGAGCTTGGCCAAAAAATACGAGAACTTTTACAGAAAAACCATGGGAACACATCACAAGACTCAACATGTTAATTCCGTATTTGGCAACCAGCAATACCCGTGTTCCTCGCAGCCCTTAATTTTTTTACGTCGCCGACTTGGCTTTGCAGGCCGGGAGAAGCAGCCATTTTATTTGTTTCGTTGTTTACCAACAAAGTGTTAATGTAGTTCGGGATAACTCCAAAACCGATGACGTTTATCGTGCATATCTCGACGTTTACCGTTAAATATCAAGGGTGATATTTTTACGGTGAACGTCACCAGGATGACGCAATATGGGCATGGGTATAAGGTATGTTCTTCCCCATATCTCAAGGCAGTATGAAATATGAGAAAGAAATAGAACATAGATTATAATAAGGATGTGTTTTGGAACTATGTGTTTAAGTTTTTTAATTTTGCGACATATTTTGGTAAAGACTTTTTGAATTCGAAGCCATTTTATGACCGATTTTGGTAAAGACTATGAATGTGATATTTTTAGGATTAGTGACAGTCAATCTTTACTCCCACATGTGAAACATAATCCAAATTTCTAATTTCATTTGAGTTCATACATATCTGTTCGTTTTTAAGGTAAGAACGGTGATAAGTAGAGAAAATAACATAATTTGTTCTGTCCCGGTTGATAGTCTATTTTCTGAGCATAGCTTACGTAAAAAAATAAATTTTGTGTTGACTGACTCATTTCCTGGAAGTCTGCAATATCAGCAAACAACATGTCATCAATAATCTATTAGTTCCGCTAATAACAGTTAATATTAATCAATGACCTACACATAAGAAAATCAAGATCGGGATTATTTTTGTCATTCCCTCGTCTGTTCGATCCATTTTATGTCACAGCCTATTTGATCTACACAAGGGATGAATCCTGTAATGTTGCCGGTTTAGCATTTACAAGCTAAGGCAAAATGAAATAAGTGTAAGCGCATGGAATGTTGAGGAGGAACTCAAACAGACGAAATGAGACCCCTTAAACTGTAATTTTCAGACAATCGAAAAGTCGTTAATTTACAGTAAAGTTTTCGGTACATGTAAAAATTGGGGATGGTGTGTAATACCACGTTTCTTTCGTTTTCACAGAGCGGGTTTCCCTCACAAATGGTTATACCTATAAAGATGGATATGTAAGACTTTATCGTAACAATGCTTGGAAGGGAGTTTGCGCCAACCGATTTAATATGAAAGATGGTGAAAATGTCTGCAAAGAATTAGGTAGGAAGGGCTTCCGATTGTTAGTTGTACCAGAAATGTAAAATGTCCCTATATATTTATATGACATAAAGTGAGCCTAGTATGTATGTATGTATGTATGTATGTATGTATGTATGTATGTATGTATGTATGTATGTATGTATGTATGTATGTATGTATGTATGTATGCATGTACGTATGTACTGTAGGTTTGATGTATGTATGTATGTATGTATGTATGTATGTATGTATGTATGTATGTATGTATGTATGTATGTATGTATGTATGTATGTACGTACGTACGTATGTACCGCATTTCTTCAAAACGATTGATACGGATAAACAAAACTGTGTCATGGCATCACAAAAAAATCTCCACAGGAAACCAACATTTAGCTTTGGTTCTGAATCCGTTTGTGTTGTTTAGTCAAAAAATAAAGTGTAAAATTCAAACTAAAATCGTCCTTATTGATAATCACATCTATGATATTGTATTTAGATGAGTTCATAAATAACCTGAAAGGTACCCCAGAAGCTCATGATATAAATTGCATTCAAACTATTACTGCTTATAACATGCCATTTATCTAAATTTGCGTAATCAATATTAAAGTACAGTCCTTTCTACATTTGATGTTTAGATACGAACTTGCAACCAGTAATATTTGTAATAGTGTTAATATTGAGTTTGTTTTCTTAATTTTCTTTGAAAATCTATAAGTATGCGGACGGCAAACAAATAATTTTATTTAAAGCGCCTCACAAGAAAAAGGCTATAACCCTTAACAGTAAAGTGTCCTTTTTCAGGACTTTGAGCAATGAAATGCGAAAGCTACGATTCTTTCAAAACAATCAACAATTCTGGGTCTTCTTAAACATCAATTTGTTTTTCATGTCACAGGCTTTCGTGAGGTGTATACAGTTTTCTCTAATGTTGCAAATGGTGAAGCATGGACATCTCCATACGATTGTCCACCATCTCTCTCGGTCATGGATTGTCCATTTGGAAAACCGGACTGCGGTCTTCATGGACATGCATACGTCATTTGTAAACGTAAGATTTCTACTTATTTATATGTATGACACATATTGCTCGTATGTTTCTGAGCGCACCTTCAGCATTGCATATATTATGTTATTCTTGACTATGCTGATATATTCGTGCATCGCAATCTTGACATCAATATCGAAGGTATTAGTGGTTTATGTCTTTGTTTTTTTATTTTGGTGTTAACAATGGACGTCATGATGTTAACGCTCTGCGTGGTTGTATTTGCCATAATATAGGATTAGCTAATTTTTAAGGTGTTAGCGAAAACAGGTCTTGTGCATTTTAGTAGTTTGAGTATAAATCTCTCTTTACGAAAAATTATCAAACAAAATTGAAACAACTGTACAAGGTACAGTTTGTTTATTTTATGGTCCCTCAAATTTTGCACTTCAGCTAAGAACAGAATTTGAATTAAAGGAAGGATATTGCAGAAGAAAATTTCGTACTTGCTTGTGCATAACCTTCCCGCGTCTGGTAGCTGTCCTTATTTGGTAATCTGAAGCTTATTTTGCAGAAACCATTCTGCAGTGGTTGAACCAATATAACAGTTCATGTAGTAGACACGCATTCTTCTCACTGTCACTGGTTTAAGTATTGTTGTCTAGCTATTGTCTGAATGATGGTACTTATGTGATGCTGCTTTATCTCGTTTTGGTATGGGTAAATCATCGTTGACCAATAAATGCATATTCATATTCTGTTACTACGAAATGTCATCATAGACGGATACGAAATCAAAACGTCTATGAATGTTTGTGCGACTCAGCGAGCATTACATTCAATACCTGGTACAACATCATCCAAATTTACTTTTGTGCCCTTTTATTTACAGCTACTAATGTCAGTCTTACACATGTAGGCGCCCCTTATGCTGGTTATGTGAAGTTCTACGATGACAATGGAAATTCTATCAGTTACTTTTACTCGTCCTCGTCAAATACTTATTATGGTTCCGTGATATGCAAAGAACTTGGTAGGACGACTTTTCTATTGCTCATGATATTTCAGATTGGTTGTATTTTATCACCATTTTATGTATATCATATTAAGAAGTCCGAATTAAAATTTCACTGAGGAAGAGAGATGAAAACAATGGTAGCCTAGTATGCCTAGAACCGAGCCGATGGGAATTCAATTGTGACGCAAGGAAAATAGAAAATTTGAATGCAATTGGATGTTATTTTATTGAATATGGAACTGAGTATATATATATATATATATATATATATATATATAT
>LD343236.1:107467-119004 GCA_001465055.1 Ptychodera flava
ATATATATGTGTGTGTGTGTGTGTGTGTGTGTGTGTGTGTGTGTGTGTGTGTGTGACAATATCTAAATCCTTGTCTACCGATTTAAATATATATATAACCCAGAACACTCTTGTGGGAGTACAACACTGAACGTAAATATGTACATGTGTTCTGAGAAATATAACATCGCCCCAATTCACAATGACATTTATAGGGACCACCGGCATGACTTACACTGCGATATCACTTCTATTTCAGTACAAAAGGCTGTCTCTAGTGATTGCGACCAAAAATTAAGAGGGCAAAGTTACTCCTCGAAGCTGTTATGATATTATGCCGAACCCTCTTTACGGAACCCAACACTGAATTATGTCGATCAGTTTTCTTACCGTTCTGAATTTACATGCTTTCGTGCAAGGACTATATATGGTTATCTTCCAATTAAGCAGACGGCTTTCATGATAAATGTAGAATATTTATCGACTTACACAGGATATGAAGAAATGAAAGACCTCTCAAGATCCGGCTATTACTCTTCTTCAGCCAGAGTGCTCTATTTATCTTGTCAGGATCGTACATATTGTCAGTGGAGATATGAGTATCGAACGGGTTCTTATAGGAGTTTGTTTGTCAACTGTGAAGGTAATGATTAACGGATCTATTAACGCGAATCAATCTAAATGTAAGTAAGTGAGTGAATGCTTGAGCGAGTAAGTATGGAAGTTTAACGATTGCTTTACGATTTGTTTAATGTAAAAAGGTGCATCCAGAAATCGTCTTACTGTCTAGGCGGACAAACTACTTTATAGAAACCCAGTCAAACAGATATTGAACAAATTATACCGAGCAATGTACCATTATTATTGGGTTGCCATTAATGGCACGTGCTGTTTGTTCCATTTCCTTTTTCGGAAGTCGATATTAATATCATTTGTCTTCGAGACATTAAGATCGAGATTGGTTTCATAGCAACATCAAAATACGTCATCAACTAGGCTGCGGTATGAATAATCATCACAGGTCTCAAAACACCCTTCTATGGTAGTATCATCTTCAAATTTGATAGAAAATTTTCGTGGCGCAAGACAGTCACGTGTGCACAAAGAGTAAAGAGATGGGAAAGACATAGTGAAGTGCACCAGTATTTGGTAAAAGTGTTGATGACATGATTTTACCTATTTTAACAATCTGTGGTCTTTTAAAAAGAAAATCATGTATCCATGAATCGATAAGTAGACAAAACCGATATATTAAGTTTGCAGAACAATATGTAGGAATTTTTAATGATCGAAGTATTAAATTGATACTGATTCAGTTAACAAAAGATTAGTATCTCGAAATGGCTCTTTTCTTAAGCATCCTGATTAACTTCTTCGCACGACAATTGAGGTTTATAGTGACTTTAATTTCTTGCCGACGACTAGACACATAAGGTGACACATTACAGAATGTATGTCTGTCCGTGTGTGTATATGTGTGTGTGTGTCTGTCTGTCTGTCTGTCTGTCTGTCTGTCTGTCTGTTTACACGATAACTAAAAAACGCCTGAACAGATTCAAATCAGATTTGGGAGACAGATACCATATGCCACTTGCAAGAACTGATAAAATTTTGGTTAGTGTGGCTTGCATATTAATGAAGTTATGCAATATCAATATTTTTCATATAACGGTTTTCCTAGGGAGACAGTAATGATAGCGTCGATATATATCAAGAAATACTGAACAAAATTTCATGAAACTTATCACAGGAGACAATCCTAGAACATTATAATGATACTGTGAGTGTCGAGTGTCGAGACACGACATCGCCCTTTAAAATGATTCTAGTATTCGTTCATACACAAATAAATTGACACTTCCTCAGAGTAACGGTATGTCAGATGTTCTCTCTCAAAGTTTTTGCAATGACAGACCAGGGTGTTCCAACGATGTAGACTCAGAAGTTCAGAATCATTATGCGATGACTCTTGGCCCCTGCAACTGCGTCGAAAGTTGACATCAGAAAAAACGGGCAGTGTCAGAGTCCAACTCTCGCTGAATCAGACAACACACTCTGCACAACTGTTGATTACAGTTGCAGTCATCCCACTTCTGGATTATTTCAAAAGTGCACTTGTGCAGTAAAACGAGCTTGGTTTGTCAATTTTGACATTGTCGTTGTTATTGTGATGGATATGATTTGTGTTGATGCTGATCATACATGATACAGGATTTAAACCAATCACTTATGAAATGGCACAAAAAAGTTACTCTCTCAGACATTGCCCTCGCACCAAACCAAAAGGTTGTGGAAATGCTATTATACACAAGTGAATTAACGGTCTTGTGCCAGCATACCGTGAATAAATTTTTGGCCGAATTTTTAGTCATTATCGAAAACAACTGTTTTATTCTCCGGTAATATACTCATAGTGAGACTTTAATTTCCATTTGAAGAAAGCCAGGGACACCAAGACACGGAATTTCAAGGACCTTATAACCGCATCATTCGACTTTAAGCAACTTGCAACGCATATTCATGGACACTTATTAGATATGGTTTTCACAAAACGCTACGGATGCCATCGTCCACTCTACGTCAATTAATAAATTTCATTTCTCAGATCATTTCCCAATTCACATAAAACTGTTGCTGTCGAAACCTCCGTTCCTGCATACTGTGATAAAATATCGTCGTAGTAAGGACATCTCTCTTGACAAGTTCAAAACAAATCTTGCTCCATCTGATTTATGCCAATCTACTTCTGATGATGTACAAGCAGCCGCTTCTCTGTATAAAATGAACTGAACTGATTTTCTAGACAAGCAAGCACCTGTAAGAAACGTCCTCTTACTAACCGTCCCAACTCAAAGTGGTACAACATATTGTCTACAAAACAACTGCGTCGTTCGCTGGAGAAAAATGGTGGAAAGAAAACCTAGAAATAAACAAACAGCTATTCTATGATCAATGCAGGAAAGCCAACTCACTAATCAGACAGGCTAAATGTACGTATTATACTGAGCTCATCGAAAACAACTGTCATGATCCAAAGGCCTTATTTAAGATTATTTCAAGTCTATCACGGGAAAAACCTCGCCTCCCACACATTCAACTGCAACTGCTCTGGCCAAAAAGTTCAGCAATTTTTTCATCAAAAACTTACTAACATTCGTTTAAATTTGGGTTCCTTTGAATCAGGTAGATCAACTGTTGCCTCATTTCGCTGTGAAGTCAACGTCAACCATTATCAACCTTTGAAATCCCGACAACAGAAGAAATACGCAAATAATCATTGCCTTACCATCAAAATCATGCAGTCTTGATCCGATAACGACCACCCTTCTCAAAAACATATCATGGACTCACTGCTACCACAAATCAATAACATATTTTTTTGTTCACTCACAACTGGAACTGTTCCTAGGTTACTTAAATCTGCAGCTGTTATACCTCTTCTTAAAACAGCCACATTGGACCATGAAGCCCTGGAAAATTACAGACCAGTTTGAAATTTACCATTCCTTTCAAAATTCATCGAAAAGGTTGTAGCAAAACAGGTCACCGACTTTTTCAACACTAACTCACTCTTCGAACCACTCAATCCGCGTATAAGAAATATCACAGTACTGAAACGGTTCTTGTCAAAGTTCACAACAATAACACTTTCTCCTGATTCAGTCATGACATGATGTCATCTTGATTTTACTGGATTTATCTGATGCCTTCGACACCACTGACCATAATGTTCTGATTACACATCTGACTGATCTTGGCTTACAGGACACTATTCTACTGTAACACTTGTTTTCGTCATATCTATCCACCCGATTCCAATCAGTTGTCATTTAGGGTCATCATTCATCTCAGTGCCCACTACGATTTGGTGTACCCCAAGGTTCTGCACTTTGGCTTCTAGTTTTCACATTCTACATAGCATCCTTTGGTCAACTTATACGACATACTCAATTAAATTTCAATCAAATATGCTTATGATGATCAACTCTTCATGGAATTCACCTAGAGAGAAACATCGACGGCTGTATCAAAGATTGAGGACTGCCTGTTGGCCATCAAGGGCTGGATGAATTCTAACAGTTACAACTGAATGACGACAAGACTGAAATTACTCATTATGAGATCTCGTTTAAGCCGTGTCCAGAATAGCATTTAGTCGATTAGTGTTGGAGACAGTACCACACATTTAGCGGAATGCGCTCGGAATATCGGATTTATGTTAGACAACACACGTGTTCAGACATCATCATCTGTCGCTGTAAGAATATATATTTTGATATTCGATGTATTGGATTCACATGTAAATAACGGTAGACCTGATTAAAAACTTGTCAATGCAACTCTTTCCTCCCTACCTGATTATGCCAATGCACCTCTATATGGATTACCAGCATCCAACATCACTTTATTACAGTGAGTACAAAACTCTTCTGCACGTTTAATCGCACATGTGAAGAGACAAGAACACATATCTCCCATTCTGATAGAATTCCCCTGGCTACAAGTCATATATACAATTCAATTCAAGATTGTACACCCCACCTGCAAGGCATTGGACGGTTTTGTGCCTGAATACCTGACAGCATTGATCGTATGCAGTAACCTTCCAGATCTCTCTGTTCAGGAGATATATTATTTCTCAAAATTCCGCGGACACGACTTAAGTCTTATGGTGATCGTTCATTTTTATATGCTGCTGCCATGGCGTGGAATGGGCTGCATAGTCATATTCGTTCTGCAACAAGTATTTAAGTTTTCAAATCAGGACCCAAAACCTACTTTTTTGAGAGAGCGCACCTATGTGGCACTGTATAAAGCGCCTGTTAACATTTTAATGGATTCCAGGTGTTATAATATAAATTACTTATCATAACGTATCGTATCGTATAAGAATAGAAATTACAAAGTTAAACTTTATATATTGGAAAACTGCATGTATATATATTTGCAGGCAATAAATGAATTTTTAATGTCTCAAGTACTTTGAATATACTTTCAACGCACTTTTTTCGCATTTTTATTTCAAAAAAAAAGGGAGTACAACTGTGGGAAGTATGATTTCAGATGACAGTCAAAGAGTCTTTTTACCATCCTCTAGCCTATTTTTCATTCATTCGGTGTTATCACACACCGCAATGCAATACTTTCCGTCAAAGATAGAATGGATTGCAGGATTACTTACTACTTACTGTTGCTTTGTGCATGTGTCAATGGATATCGATAATGGTGACATGAAAAAATTCACAAATAATGGTATCTTCAGCGACTCGAGAACCTTTACCACAATTTACATTCCAAATGTTTACTGATAGAAATATATAATTGTTGTTTCTTTTTTTTGACTTTTGCACCGTTGTTTTACTGGCATCGAAGAAGAAAGTGTTTATCATGAACAGAATTAGAGTCATCCATTGCACAGGAAGAATAATCATTATCATCAGAGAATCAAATTATATTTCATGAGTACTTTTACTATTAAAAGGGGTTTGTAATATTAGTTGAAGGAAGGGCATGAACATTCAATCAACAACCATTTAACAACAATTAAATGAAATCTTTCGTGATATTTTAGCTGCCAATGAACTTTCATTTGAAATTATTTAAATACACACGATCTAATGCATTTGAAATGCCAGCCTTAATGTTACAACTTTAGATTTTGAAGGAAAATTGGTCATACACGCCTATATATATATATATATATATATATATATATACACACACCAAATTCTTACCAACGTAGTACCACTTAAGAGTTACATGATACATGTTAAATGATAAAACCCGTTAATAAATTAGAATGGCAATAACTTATATATGTTAAGAAAGTTTTTTTTCACGTTAAATATTTTTTTACTCGTTCATTCAGTTCCATTTAAGAGGGAGGAAACTGGATTGCTGAAATACTACTTTCTTGGAAAATGGCGTTTTATTTGTGATGAGAACTGGCACAAACAAGATGCACTTGTAGCTTGCAAAACACTGGGTAGGAGAATCTTTCTTTTAAGGCCATCGATCATTTAAGCGTAAGAAATTCTTTGCGTCTAACATAGTGACCCCATAAGGTTATATGGTTCTTTGAACAGATAGATGTAAAATACTACTTTGAAATGAAGTATTGTATGTAGCGGTTATACTCTTGCCTAAATTTTGTTTGTCAAACGTCCTATCTATTTTTCTCGTACTGCACCTCAGTTTTATCATTACATCAAGGTGTTATGTTTGTTCGCTTTCAAATAAGTGTCCTGTTAGCAGACTAATAACCTTTGGCTATTTATGATCTTAAATTGTTTTCTTATAGAATATTTAAACACTCAAGCAACACACAACAGAAATATACAAATAAAGCAAACATACATAAGACAAAGCCATGGTAAGATCCATGAAGGGAAGATACATGATATTACTAAATTATGAAAAAAGGAATTCAAAATAAAAAGATCCAGAAGAAAATACATATGATCTAATTAATTTTGGAGGTGGTATGTAGATAAAAAATATGATGTATAATAGAGAAACACATTTTTTTATGTTTTTAAAATGATTCTTTATATAAGTAAATAACATAATGAAAATTTAGATCTATGCCAAGATCAGCCAAAGAAACTAGATTGTTCTTTATATACACCTGCATCCTCTTTAAATGTATCAACTGTTTACTCATAATTTTACACAACTCACACTGAATTGTATTATTTCCCATTAATTTAGTATAATTTACTATTGTGTTTTCGTCGAATGGTTGATCCTGAGTGACTGACACTATTCTGCAAATGAACTTTTGTATTGTTTTACTTTGTAGGTAAAAAAGCTAGGGCTATAGCACTGCACAATCTAGACCCGGATACGTCGGCGAACATATGGGTGACCAATGTTACGTGTGCTGGTAGTGAGAATAACCTCATGCAGTGTGGTTATAATTACACCTACTCTTGTACATCTAACAAGGCAGCTGGTGTGACTTGTGAAGGTCTGTTTGAATATAATGAGATGCACATTATATTTTATTGCTAGCAAAACGGACATACGATGCTGCGATTGAGAATATTTTGCTGACATTGACTGCTTGTGAATACAAACTCCAAAACCAATTAATTTTAGAGGTCTTACGGTCAGTTCATAGTTCAGGAAGCAAAATGATGTACAACGTCATTGTTGTTCTCAAGGGAGAATTAATATTTCTGTTCTTGTTGTTTTCTAGATCCTCCTTCGTATGAAGTTTATTGGCCCATGGATTCTGTTCCACCTTCCAATGTGCGTGGAACTATGCAAATTGTCCTAAAGGGAAATGCACGGTTTGAAGAAGTAGATAACACTGAAGCGATTTCCCTGAAAACTGGACATGACTGGGTTGACCTTGGTAGCTTACCGAGAAGCTGTATGGAGGAATTTGAAACGTGTGGACCCAAATTGTTTACCCTGTCCTTTTGGCTGAAAACTGGTAATCTTGAATGTGATCAAGCCATTTTAGAAATGGGAAATCATCTGTCACGTGGTGGAATTACCTTTGAATATGTTCTGGACCATTTTCAACTCACTCTTAGACAGCGAAATCTCTTCTGGAGAGTTAATTTGCATGGAAGCTACGAACGTTGGTCTAAGTTGATATTTTTCTGTGAAGCAAATGGAGGTCTTCGAGTGTTTGTTGATGGTCAACTAGTTGCATCAGATACAGTTGGAACGCACAGGACTTCACATAATATGGATTCAGGGTATAGACTTACGCTTGGGAGTAAACATCAGCGTTGTAACAAGAATATGGAATTTGCCCTGGATGAGCTACACTATACAGAAATAGAAGCAATATCACAAGGTTGGTATATTATTTTTTGATTTAGGAATAATCTATTAAATTCAATTCAATTCAATTCAAGTAATTACTTTATTGTCCACAAATACATGTCGAAATTTGCTCCAGGCAACGAATCTACCCTAATCTACCCATTATACTGAGCTTTCTGCAGGAATCAAAGGCTCATGTCACATGCTTACGATGTCGGACAGTATAATGTGCTTCAAATCAGCGATAATTTCTTATTCTTTAACAGGAACCTACAGCTTTTATTTGTTTGAGTTTCATGTATTAAAAATGTTCAAAGTCTCTCAAAGTCTCTAGTTTCTTACCAGTGAGACGAACTCTCTACCTAAATTTGATAAGATGGTCATACAGGTGATAACAGTAACCTGCACGGCATTTTCGAGGGATCTTACAGATATTCTGAATATTAAAGTTTGCTTATTCTTCTAATTAGAAATTATTGTACGTTAGTTGCTTATTTTGAGTTCTCAAATATTTGAAATATCTTCGCCTTAATAAATTAGGAAAGTAATAATGTACATAGTCTTGCTTGTCGAGATCCTGGGCTGCTCTGTCCTAGCTTCAAATGATGTACTACTCAGGTAACCCATCATGCAAATTATACTCTGCTTTGCAAGGCGCATTCACCAACTAATGTTGTTTGCAAAATAATCAATTTTCATAGAAATAAACGTAAACTTGACAACATTGCTGCAATAACTATGTAAATGTCTGTCTTGTATAATACAAAACTTCTGTATTGTCATATTTTGTTTGAACAGATGTATACATCAAAGAGCATACAAGAGAAAATATCTGAAGCCTTCTTTTACGTGTATCTGCATTACATTGACACGTCAATTTTTAGCCCTGCCGTGACTGCAGTGAAGATTAGTACACAAGCATTTGGTTTTGGTTTGGCTTATTTGGCAAATTATTCAGTACAAAGAAAAAGGGAAGCACAAAAACCAACTAAAAACAACATTTAAAAACAAGTGCGGAAGATAACTCAAGAATGTTAACAACATAGTTCCACTGAGGTCCTCAAATTAAAAAAGAAAAAATACACTTTACCTATTAGTAAGAAATTGTTACTTAAACTAGCAGAAATACAAAATTTCAAAAGACTAAAACAATGCAAGCAATGGTAGCAAAACACGCATCGCAACAACAGGAACAAGAAGAACAAACTAAGCATTCGAGTTTTTACTTGTAATTTTTAACCTTGTTTATGAAAGCCTGTATGAATGACCTAAGATATGAAAACTAAGGGGAATATCATCCTGCAATTTAGCTCCTGAAACTAGGAATGAATGTTGTCAATTAGAACCAAAGGCTGCTAATCTAATAGAATATGACCTTGATCTGCTATGGTATTAATTACACTTTACTGTGAAATTAAAATGTTCAGAGAAATACTTTGAGACTTGATTACTGACTGCCTTATATACGTGATATAGCTCAAACTGCCCCACTTTTTGTTCAATAGGCAGCAAGCCTATTTTCTAAAATGCTTAATTGACGCATGATATCTTGCAGTTCCCGGACTTGAGTTCTTGGCCCTAGTACTCGCTGTGTAACTTAAAAACTGAAATGTACAGGCATAGGTATATTGGCGTTAAAATAGGGTAGGGACAAGTACTTTTCTAATGTTATAATCCAATAAATTAGATTTCCGATACAGGAAGCTAAGACGGGCATTTATTTTGTTCACGACAATTATTTACCCTATACTCTTGTTTGAGCGATTGATGAATATCTGCTCCCAAATATTGTACTTGGGTGTCCTGAGAAACTTCATTTCCATCACAAGCGCCTTAAGGTTCGATGTATGTTGTCAACTTACACTAGGAAGCAAATAAAATTGGCTGTCTTCCGTAGCTGCAGAGAGAGAGTTTGCTATCAGTAAGCCATTCCTTAAATACAAGAAAGTTCATGAACAGAAGCGCATCATCAGCGTATTGAAATAATCTGCATTTCACAGCACATTCCACGTCATGTATCAAGAATAATAAACGTCCTAAAAAGAACGTTGAGGAACACAACTAGATTGTATTTGTGCTTTAGAGAAAACACCATGCACATCGCCAAGCTGCCTTCTATTGAAAAATAAGATAACAACAAGGTAAGGGCAATTCATAAGCAGATAACGTATGTTGACTGAGTAAGAAAAAGCTTTTGTAAATTAAACAAGACTGCCCTTACAAAGTTACCCTGATCCATGTCCGTACGAATATAGTCAGTTAAAAATAGAAGACATGTGTCTATTGAATAGTATGTTCGTAATCGAGATTGAAACCTGTACACATCAGAACTAAAACTCAATATTCACAGATGTCGGTAATTACTGACTCTGTTTTAGCATTCGTTTAGTGCAATCAGAAAGAAATTTTCTGAATTTCAACACCAGATTGATGCTATGAGATAATGGACATGCAATAATATCGGTAGCATCCCTGACAAATCTGGTCAGAATACCATCTAAACCAATAGCCTTTTACGAATTGATGTAGCAATTTGCAAAGGTAGTCCTCACCAGCAACAGATAATTCAAAGGAATAAGCCTAACGCCTGTGTTCAGATAGAGAACTTGAAGACTCGCTAAGTTCAAATGACAAATACCAATAAGAAATTTCTCGACAAGGCTCGCAACGATAATCGTAAGAAGTAGTTAAACTTTTTGAGCCCTCGCAATTTATTAAAATTAATAGAGTCGCCATTACAAACCCCAACGGAACCTGTAGACACTTTTGATGTGGATAAGGAACCCGAGTTTCTTAATACTCTCCACAGTTTTGTTGGGTAGTTCCTTTCCTAAGACAGTTTTGAACAGAAATACGATTTTTGATTGTCAATTAATTGACGAGTCGAAATTCTGACCCTGTCTAATGCATTAACAGCAAGAGGGTCATTGGACGCTTTCAATTTTGAGAATAATTTATCACGATCCCATATTCTGTTTAAACATCTGCATATGACATACCCCTTCAACGTATCAGTCCGTTCACGTTTGTTATAATATATTTCAAATATTGAGTGCAGGTTTTTCAGGGTTATCATGTTCACATTTGTTCAGATCAATCTTATTTGTCCTTTGCTTTCTTCCTAAACTGTTTATCTGGTATATTTGAAATGTGGTTCCATAAGCAACATCATCGGAAGAGCGTGTCAGTTGTGTCCATATGAGATTTGTAGGTAATATGAGCACATTTAGATTCTGCCAAATTGTCATCAAATTATAGCTATAGTGTAAGGTGTTTGGTATTCAGAATTGTCTTTATTACAGTAACTGAATGTCAGTTTCGTGAAGCTCTTTTCATGAACATTTTCTTAAAGAACATTTTCTTAAAACGAATTTTCTACATTTCTTGAAACTCTTGTAACTGCCAATGGTCATCTGTTAGTTGTCGGTGATTTTAATTTTCATCTTGACGTTCCGAATGATCGTGATGCTGCTTCTTTCCTGGAATTATTAGAATCATCAGGACTTCAACAACACATTACTGAACCTACTCATCGTTGCGGCCACACTCTAGACGTAATCATATCCCGACAAACTGACAGCTTGGTATCACACACAGATATATACCGAGGTCTTCCTTCTGATCATGATGCTGTAACGTGTAATCTAGCCATACCATTGGTTTGCTCGGCCAAACAAAAAATGTGTTTTCGGAAGCTCAATTCTATTGACATTGATAAAATGTGCAAAGACATTTCTTCATCATATTCCGCTGCTGCAGTCCTAAATAGTGAGTTG
>LD343236.1:119108-158001 GCA_001465055.1 Ptychodera flava
TCCGTGCTGCCAAGCAAAACAAAAGGCAATATGAAAGAAAATGGATTTCATCTGGACTAGAGGTAGATAAACAGTTGTTCAAAGACAAGTGTAAGGACTATCAGGAAATGATCAAGCAAGCCAAGTGTAAATATCATTCTGAGAAGATTGCCAGTTGTGATCAGAAACGTTTATTTAAGATTATTGACAAATTGTTGTCATCGAATGAGAGCAGCTTATTACCAGCTTTTGACTGTCCTCAAACACTTGCAAATAAGTTTGCTGACTTCTTCGACAATAAGATCCGTAAGGTGAGACATGATATTGATAAACAGGTGAAAGAGACTAGTATTGACAACAGTTCTCCATGTACACTAGAGCAACAGCTGATAACATTTACACCGGTTTCCTCAGATGTTATTAGAAAGATCATCATGCAGTCACCAAATAAACACTGTAAACTAGACCCAATACCAACCTGGATGGTAAAATCGTGTGTAGAGGCACTCTTGCCCTTGATCACAGAAATTATCAACACATCATTGGCTAATGGTTGTGTTCCTCATTCACTGAAATCTGCCTTGGTTACACCTATAATTAAAAACCGCCAACTTTGCACAGAAGAACTTAAGAACTATCGCCCAATTTCTAATATACCATTCGTGGCCAAAGTACTTGAGAAAGTAGTTGCAGCTGAGCTTCATCGACATCTGAAAGACAACAATCTGTATACAAAGATGCAATCTGCATATCGTCAACACCATAGTACTGAAACGGCAATTGTTCGTGTTTACAACGACATACTTCGAGCTATCGATGGACAGCAAGAAGTCATCCTTATCCTTCTAGACCTATCTGCGGCATTTGATACCATAGATCATCAAATTTTACTTAACAGATTGCAGTATCGGTTCGGTATAACTGGCCTGGCTCTTTCGTGGTTTAAATCATACTTAAAGAACCGAGTTCACCATGTACTTATTGAAGGGGCCCAATCGACCAGTCACACTTTGGAATTTGGTGTTCCGCAGGGATCAGTGCTTGGGCCGATTCTCTTTAATATCTACATATCACCTTTAGAGCCCTTGATTTTCAAGCATAATATCAACTGTATGATGTATGCGGATGACTCCCAAGTGTATATGATTATGAAACGATCACAACATGCAACAACAATTTCAAGTATCGAAGTGTGTATTGAGGAAATGCGAGTATGGTATACATCCAATAAGCTAAAACTGAACGATAACAAGACTGATATCATCCATTTTTCGTCACGCTTCAGTAAAACAATTCCGATACCATGTATCAACATTGTTGAAAGCTCTGTAAGTGCATCATCAGTTACACGTGACCTCGGTGTCATGCTTGATTCAGGACTTAAAATGACAAACCATGTAAACTACATCTGCAAAACAGCATCTCTCGCAATTAGAAAAATTGGCCAAATTCGGCGATACTTGGACAATGCCAGCACTGAAAAACTCGTCCACGCGTTCATTACATCTAGACTGGACTACTGCAATACTGTTCTGTATGGGCTTCCAATAAAAGAGTTACAGAAACTACAACGAGTCCAGAATACAGCCGCTAGACTTGTCGTCAGGAGCAGGAAATATGATCATATCTCTCCTGTATTACGAGATCTCCACTGGTTGCCTGTGAAGAAGCGCATTGACTATAAAATTCTACTTACTGTCTACAAGGCTTTAAACAATATATGTCCATCGTATATCACTGAACTTCTGTCTTTGAAAAAGGTGTCACGAATTTGCGATCCATCCACAATGCTACATTGACTGTTCCGCGTTTTGCAACCTCTACTTATGGTGAACGGGCTTTCTCTGTGGCAGGTCCAAAATTATGGAATTCTATTCCTTTTAAAATTAGATCAGCTGTAACAATTGGATCTTTTAAATCTCAGCTTAAAACTTTTCTTTTTACCGATTCTTAATGTGTTTTTTTAATGTATTTATACTGAACTATTTTGTTAAAGTTTAATGTATGTGTATTTTACCTGTTTTGTAAAGCGCATAGAGACTTTATGTATAATGCGCTGATAAGAACTATTATTATTATTAAGTGTGACGAGACCACTTAGAGTGTCTGCTCTGACAAAGTAACCATTTAACAGGAGATTACCACATTTTGCAGATTACTTTGACTTTATATTTGAAATCTGATAACACAAATGTGACCAAAAGCAGCGTACGACTGCAAAATATAACTACAAATAGGTAGATGTATCTCAAAACAGGCAATATGGTGTCGTCAAATCCTTTATTAATCCTTTATTTACGTCAAAATTAGGTTGTGGTGTCATTTTCTTGAAACTTTGCACAAATATTCTTGGAAGTTGTGCAAGTGCAAAAATGAAATAAAAAATGGGGGTCACCATGCTCGTTTCCATGGAAACGGACGTTAAAATGGCGTCGTTAGAAATAAATAAAAATGATATAATTCACTTAAACTAAAGAAAGCAATTATAAAACGCATAGCTAATGAGTTAATTTTAATAAATACCAAGACTTAAGATCCATATCTATCGAATGTATAGTTTTCATGATGTTTGTAAAGAAATTTTAACATAAGTATCGATTACAGAATGAGGATATCGAAATTATATCACTGCATAATTTTCGAACTTTCTTCCTGTCGCTTTGAATGGTGTCATTTTGACCAAAGTTGGCGAATAAAATCCTGACATAATACCATTTAGTTTACACTTTTAATAAAAAGGTGTCACAACGCTACTTTTACAATATCTCAAGGTGAATGGGTAATATGCGCCATGTAAATTGGAGAGAAATGTTAATTTTTCGCTCATATTGAATAAAAACCAGCTTCCTAGCGGGTCAAAATATGACAAGGTTATAGGTCACATGTATTTCTAAGAGACTGGGTCAAAAAATTAGGTAAAAGCTTAATTTCAACAATGAAAGGTGATGTTAAATACATGCGCTACAAAAAAACCATTTGCGGCAGGCTGGAGTTAAATCTGCGCATAAACGTTCTAAAGCGCTTGCGCGTCCGAATTCGTCGCACTTTACCTTAATATATAAGCTGTACAGTGAACGGACATATTGGAATTTAGAACATCAGAAACATCCATTATGGAAATGCTTTGACCACTTTCACTGATGGTGATAATATTTCTCAACAATATCAATCCATGTCTTTACAACCGTTGTTACGAGACGCGACTATATTACGCTTATTGACTTTAACTTCAAATTAATAGCGTCATCACTGATCTTGCGATAAGATATTGTGGCTATCCGTTATTTACAAACAAGGAACTTTAGATGAATTATATAATTATATAATAATGTATGACACCAATATGAGAGTAAGTCATCTACTTAGACACCACATGCCTGTTGCCAACGGACAATCAAATATAGTGGCAAGATGTTGTGACTGATCTTGATTAGCTAGTATGTCAGGGTAGAAAATTGTTCTAATTTATCTGTAAATATTGCGACAAGTGATGTGAAATTATCGATGATAGCCAGCTGCATCGAAAATTAAATGCAGGAAACACAAAGCCTTCATGACTAATCTCACCTTTGATATGGTATCTCATCTACATTATTCTTCGATTGTTTTAAGTAACCTATTACTGCCTAATATCAGATTTCCTTTCCAAATGCTGATTTTCGGAACATTTTCATCTTTTATTTTTCAGAACCATTCAATATTGCATTTGGAAAATATACCACTGTTAAAGGCAACACTCTGATCGCAGAAGAACGTGCAACCACAAATAATGCAGTAGATGGTTTGCTGTACACACCTGTGACCATCAACATACAAAACGAGAACAGAAAACTTGAGATACAATTTGGAGAGCTGCGATCTGTATCCCACGTCGTCATCGTCGGTGCAGGTAAATATATTCGATTACATCTTTGCCCCTTGTTGATGCTCATGTTTGGAGTTCAGTATTGATAATTTTTGGAATCTTCAGATGGTAAATGGTTGCCTTGGTACATTTCTACCACTTAAAGTGTTTGTTTTTCATGAAAAGACTATCCTACTCTACATCGACAGGCTTCATTTAGCAGGCAGATTTCAGCATCTGTTGGAGTTACTCCCAGATTATGCCTAGTATTTTAGAAACACTATACGTTACTTTTTAATATCAAAAGTTAATATCTCTCTCGTGGATTTGAAAATGATTTGCCCTGTGTGTATTTCCTGTATTTGACGAAGTTCAGACGATTACTAAGTAAATTTTTAAAATATTAATCGAGGGAAGTATGATTTGACATCGTCGTTGGATATGACTGTTGATTTTAATCGAGGTTATCGATAATCTGGACTCTGTTATTAAAACAAACATGCCAAAATTAAATAAAAAGACAAATAAAAATTCCTCAATTACTGGCAGTGTGCCTAAAATTGAACAATTTGTCAAAATAGCACATGTATTTGTCAACAGTTCACTCTTTACAACATGTAAAAAGCTTTTCAATCAATACATTCTGACGTGCATGGTAATAAGGCCATAAATATGTTGTTGTTGTTGATCTACATAATTTATGTTTGCACCAAAACGAGAATATTTTTGCCTACTTTCAAATTCCCATGCTTAATAGCCCGTTGTTTTTGAGTTTGTAATTTTGACAATTTTCACATTTGCTCATTCAATGTCAGACATTCTACAAACCTTGGTGTGAACAAAATAGTATAATGTGACTGTTACAAATGTTTTCAAGCAAATTTATAAGGTATAAGTACAATTAATTTCTGAGTTTAGAATTTTACCATTTTGTGCATAGAATTGTTCATATTTTAAAATGTGTTCAAGTTGGTTTGAGCAAAACACAACCTGCATCAAAATAAGAAAATTTGCACAGTTCTTTTTGAGTTTAAGATTAATAGCAATCTATTCTGCTCATTTGCATGATTATCATTTGATCAACTTGGCTTTAAAAGTAAGCTCTGGAATTCTGTGGGACTATTATTCTTGCAAAATGTCAAACTTTAGTCCTTTGGTGTTTATAGTTTATGGGCCAGTATATGAAACCATCCCCTTTAGGCACTTTTATGCAACATGTTTTCCTGTTAGCTAGGGACCTAAGCTGTTATAATCTGCTTGTTTGCCCTAGAACTGGTGGTAAGTATCAGCCCCGTGGTAGTTTCTATGACAACGGTGTAATAATATTTGGAATTTCAGAAAATCTTGTATTTTATTTCTCAACAACGTCAAAACAATATAAGTCCCTCGATTTATGTTTGAAGTTGCCAAATTGCTTGCAATCGAGATATTGATCATTTAAGGTCACGGCTATGCCTTATCAGGGCTGTTGCCAGGGCAACGCCCAATTGACAATCTTTTTTATAGAAAAAATGGTATATTTTATCAACATCAAAAGGAGCTTAGCCTAAGCTTTCTCAGCCCTGGTCTGTAAAGGGGAGAATTTTAGGCTAAGTAGATGCTCATGATAAGCAAATCATATACTCAATTGTAAATAATACGTAAATAGAATGGGGAATTGTAGAAGAAGTTCTGACCTCTTTGCAGTCAGGTCAGCCTGCTATTCTGAATAAGAGTACATGTATATCCAGTTTGAACTTTACCAGTTGGTTACAATCAAAACTTAGGTCATTTAAGGCCGTGGTCATGCCAAGTCAAGGCTGTTGTTATGACAACGGGTGGTGGAATAACTAGTCTTTCAGAGAAATCCAATTTCTCAGTAAGTAAACAACACAAACCATAATCTAAGTGCCTAGATGTGTGCATTTCTGGCCCTCCGGTCCATTTCAATCAAGATCTAGAGTAATTAAGGTCATGGTCTTGCCTGGGAATGTTGAATAACAAGAATGTGATGCAAGTAATTGCAATTTATATACATCATTCTAGGTTTGTAAAGTTAATATAAAATAGTCGCCAATGTCTGTCACAGTTATTTCCTTGATAACACTCTAAAAATGAGTTTGAGGTAAGCCGACCTGCCCTAATTTGAGCCCCCAACCCTGAACTTTTTTCAGATTTTTGGCAAACTAGTTGTGTTTTAGATGAAGGTTGCAAAAAAGCAATGAAATACATGAATTTTATGAAATAAAAAAATCAGCCGATCGACCTCCCTATTTCCCAGAGACGTGCTACAGGAAACATTTTTTAGGCCCTTTTCATATCAGTCATCCTCTTCCTCATCATCAAACATATTGTCTTGCATGTTTTGAATATATAGTTATTCTCCTGCAACGCCAAATAAAACTTGAACTGAGTAAAAGCAATGTCGAAGTCAAAGCATTAAGCAAAGGCTTGAAATTTATTCTCCCTCCAAAATGACTACACAGAAATACTCTTGTTAGAGACAAATTTATTCGTATCATGAGATTGTGCTACAACATGATAAACAAACAATCGTCAGACATCTGTTAAAGATAGGTCCACATGGACACGATTGACAACAGATAACCCTAAGCTGGAAAACTATCTCGAAGCGACTAAAATTGACATAGCTTAAATTTCGTTGGAAACGCACACCAGAAACAACATAATTCGAGCAGGAAAAGCACCGCTCTCATTAATCTATCCAAACACAAACAAATCACATTCACTGCTGTCCTACGGCTGCCCATTTCGGACAATAATAGCTTCCCAAAGTTTCGCAATACATACGTCGAGTACGCGTACTACAGAGAGCCAAATCCATCTTCCGCGTAATGTTGAAAATTTAGCCGAAATTCCTCTCTGCACAGCTTTATATTCATGAAAAAATTGCAGATTCCACTTTCCTTATATGTTGCCTATACCATTAAGATATTTTGGCAAGAATTTCACGAAGGAATTCCAAAAATTCCTAGGCGATATTAGCATACGCAATAATAGGTGAAAACACAGCTAACAGCACAAACGATCGTTTATTCGTCAGTTCATAAAAATAAGAGGGAAACCCCTAAAAATAAAACGATAGTTTTAGTTAACTTTCATGAGTTTTATCATCCCAAATATTGTAAAAAATAACGGCGAAATGAAAAAGTTAAACCAACGGTAATTTCAGATTTTTTTTCATTTTACGATAGGGCGAATAAGCTCAGTTCCTGTAGAAAACAATGGCGTCTAATGTACCGAACAGATTGCACATTCATTCAGTTTCACATTCCTCAATTCTGAACCAATGACGGTAAAAATTTCTACGGTGTTCCTTTGATTGACATTCAAAATTCCTATGGTTTTAGATTTTTGAATTACTTGACCAAACATATTTTACTTGCATTGTATTAATTTCGATCACTGAACTATACTCCTGCCCTCATTAAAATGGCGATCTGACAGCATTTACATGTGCAGAACAAGGGTCTTAAATTGACGCATTTTAATCACAAAGCGACTCTTAAGTTGTACAGACGAAACATCTATTAAGTTGTTGTAAATTACACGAAATCTGGGTGACTATGAACGACTAAAATTGCAGTAAATTGAAAAAATAACACAGAACGGAGGCGAACGGTCTCAGAGTCTCCACTGTAATCGTGATATTAACGTTATCGATCGATATTCTTTTATCTATAGGTAAGCGGACGAGTAGGAGGCGGTTTACGGAATTTAACGGTACAATTTGCCAGAAAACTCCGAGGCCCGCAGGGCCGAGGAGTTTTATGGCAACCTCTACCGTTAAATTCCGTAAACCGCCGACTACAAGTTCGCTTACCGTGTTATACCACGAATTTGCCGAGTTTAAGAGCTTTGTTTGCACGCCGAAAGTTTTTATTTGTAATTTAGTGCTGGGCAAGTTGAAACTTTGGCAGGAAAACATTGACCCGGTTTGACACCTTGTTGAACGAAAGCATAAAAAACCCCATAATTGGATAAAACAAAGTTGACATGTGCTGCTATTGCAGTGCGATGACGTGGTTGAGCACCTGGTTCGATTTGAATTGTATGAATTATGTTTGATTGATTGATTGGTTGGTTGAATGAAGTGAAAAGGTGTTTGCAGATCGACGTTATAGTCACGCTTTGCTCATTTGGGTCGAAAACTTTGAGCAGCTTACACGCAATTGCCGAGTCGCTCTACGTATTTCGATATGGCGGATGGAGTACAAATGAAAGCTGTATCCGGTACACTGCAACTACCAAAGCCAAATGTGACGATTGAAAATAAATTTTGATATTTGTATTTTTGTTTCCCACTGATATTAGCGTTTTCATTGCTTACTTGCCTGTTTGAACATATTATTTGTGTGACTGTAAATTTATCGATCACAACTCCCACTGTATATTTGCATTTGCAAGAAAACTATTCAAAACGTTTTCACTACACAGTGCTGCGTTATTGGTCTATTCACACCTGTTATTTACTATAAAAGAACACCCAAATTATTGCCACGTTGAACGTCGATTCAGTATCTCACGCACAACCGTGCTGTTCAGTAGTGGCAGTTTTCTAAGGTAGAAGACGGTGACTTTGGAGGCCTTCTCCTCTCCGTTAAAGCTACAAGTGGTGGGGTGAGTTTCTGTAGACCAATATATGCTTTCATTGTAAATCATTCGTAAGCTCATAGTCGAATATGGACACTTTCAGGACTCTGATATATATCGATGTATAAAAACGGTTCTCGTCGGATTTATTGAAGCCATGCATTGACCACAGACAAGACGCTACGTCTATTGTTTTGCTGTGTACGTGATAAATTTATTTTTCTGTCATTTAACTATTGTAATTTTGTTTTGTGCGACAGGGTTTCTTTTGTAGTAGTCGCCCATTTGTAACTCTTTATGTGTCAGTGGAATAAATGGTTGCATATTGGAATTATTGTGAGCAGTATTTCCTTCGAGTGACGTGTGGAATGCAAGCTACCCTCATTGGAACGAACTGTTGGTCACACAAAGATGGAAAAGGAAAGTCCCCCTGTCACGCCAGTGCTAACGGCCACAATCGGAAGACCAAACTACACAGCCACGTCAGAGACGGGCGCAACAGAAACTGCAAGTACAAAAAAAAAATATGTCTAGATCCACAAAGACTGTGGTACTGCGTGTGTGTTTGCCTGTAGCTAGATTTAACTTTACCAAAGGTGACTGAAATCTTCACATTCAGTGTTTGACAACTGACCTTGAAGTCTTAAATTTCAGCTTCGAATGATCGTGATAACAATAACCTTAATACAGAAGTAATATTTGAAATCAATACCGTTATTTCACGATGGGCACCATTTTACAAGTGGTATAGCCACAAACTGATGACGTCAAAGATGTGCGTACTTATGGAAATGAGGTCAAAGATTACGTTCTAAAAGGGGCGATAAATTATTTTGGGGGTAAGAGTCAGGAATAGGGGCTTGGAAACTTAGGGGGAAATGATTGAAAAGAAGGGTCCCAATTTTTTACTATTTTCACTCCTTTCCCTCATTTTGCAGTATCCTATTACTCTATCCATGTCTTCTTCAGCCAGCCTGATACCTATGTGGAAGACACGGTTGATTAATGACAAGGGAGAGAAGCGTTATTTTTAAGTTACGTTTTTGTACACATCAACTATTACCGCTACCGGGGGTCGAACCCAGCACCTGCAGCATGTGAAGCACTACCTCTAACCTGTACTCCACGAGAACAAGTTGCGAGAAGGGATGCAATGTTTCATATAAACGTTAGGATGATAATGCTAAGCAGGAACTGATGAATTTATAATGTTCACTTGCAATGATTTGAAAGTCTTTTACGCATTTTCCTTCTTTTATTGAATTTATGCCTCTGCATTGATTCCTTATTGCCTGTTTTTATTTTTTCTGTGCATTGTCGTGTTTGTTGTGCAGATTTGTTATTCTTTGAATATTTTTCATATTATTTGTTGTATTTGCACAGTTAAAGTATTAAATTGTCACTTGTTTAGGATGTTTTATATGTTGAAAACTTTGTGTTTGACATTTATTATTGGATTTGTCATGTGCTGCCTTTTTTACAATACGAAAGGTGTGTGTTCCGTTTTTGACAGGATACACTTTTATATAAAAGTGGTTCGTCACTCAACATGTATGCAATGCGATATTCCATTGCTATTGTAGATGAAAACGTGAACAACAATTCGTTGGTTATGCCACGAAAATTACATTATAAAAATTCCGCCGATCGACGAAGTGAATTAAGTACAGAAGCAAACGAAATTCGCCGCCAATATAATGAATAAGGGTGCATATATTGTCACTAGAATGAACTTGGTCTGGTTTGTGCATTCCCAGTGTCACAAATCAGCGGCAGCAGTGGCATCCTTAGTTGTCAATGTAGGCATGATAATAGTTTTTAGACCGTCTCAAAACATTTGGCATAATATGGTGTTATGTGCAGAGTTGCAATTAATCGATGAAGGGGACTGTAAACTTAAAGGACAGAGAATTGAAATATGTTGAACAAGAACGCCTTAGCTTTATCGCCGAAACGCCTCCGCCACATGAACTCATAAAGATAAGTTGGAAATAAGTCTGAAGGTGTGAAGCCAATCCAATTTCGCATGGCATGCATCCACATGCCTTCAAAGGTGTTGGTGTGGGCGAAGGTGTGAGGATCCACAAAATGAAGACAATGATTAGCGGTGAAATGAGAGAACTGAGGAGACTTGGACAACGAAGAATAAGCCCCCTACCATTCATCGGAATAATATTGGAACCTGTAGGAACAAATCGATAAAGCATTGGCATTATGTAGGCCGGTCAACAGAAATGAAAAAGGAAGCACAAATATCGCGACCAATGACTCCAATCACCAAATGTCTGTCACTGTGTCGACTCAAGCTGTACTTGGACTTCCGGAACTTGAATGTAATATAGATTTTTTTTACATCCGTGTATTCATAAATTTCCATAATACAGCCTGGCTAAAAATCTATTGGAAGGCATATCGCGAAGATAAAGGAAACAAATTTGTGGACAAAAAATTAAACCAATCAATAACAGAGTTTGAACTAATGTACAGGTGTGATTTTCGGTCTGTAGAAGAAGTAATGCAAATGAAAATATACAAAGATTTTTTGGCCGTCATATTGATTATTATTTGCATTTGAATGAACTCTGAATTCTGTTATGTAACTGTGTGCCGTCTTTGGCAACGGCTATATTGAAAAGGGGTGAATATGGCCATTGCCGTCGGGGTCAGTTTGTACATGACAACAAATTTGATGAATAAAACGTGAGAGGGGACATATTGTACCCGGAATGAGACGGAATTATTGCCGCGATCACATGAACTAACTAACCCTAACCCTAAAAACTCTGTGATGGTCTTCATTTGCTTGATTTTGTGTCGGGTGAAGCACAGTGGGAGCCAGAAATTGGGGTTAGCTGACCAAATTGTCGGAACTCCGCTTGCTTCGCTCGCTCCGTTCCGACAATCTGGTCAGCTAACGCCAATTCCTGGCCCCCACTGTACTTCACCCAATACAAAAACTAAGCAGTCGGAGATTGTGACTGTGATTTGAAGAAAGTGCAAATTTATATTATTTTAATCTTATTAGTTAGTCAGTGCCGCAGTAACGGGGCGTCTGTGTTTTGTGTACGGCGATTTTGACGTCATCAGTTTGTGGCTATACCACTTGTAAAATGGTGCCGTGTCTTTACTCTGTACTTGATGGTGAAATACATTTCTTCTGGTTAATGTCTCGCATTTGGTTTTTTTACTCGTCGCCACGTGACTTTCTTTTGTTTAAAAAGTGTCCATTTTACAAGTTCTTTTTTTAAAAGTGTCCGATTTACTAGTAAACCGGAGTTTTTAACAAAAGAACTGTCCGATTTACTAGTAAATCGGACACTTTTAAACAAAAGAACTTGTAAATCGGACACTTTTTAAACAAAAGAAAGCCAGGTGGTAATAATAAAATATTCGGTTATGAAAATTAGAAAGCATAGTTAGAACGGTGGGCACGAGGCAGAGAGTGGTATAACTGTAATTGAGACATTGTGATCTTGCTCATTGGCATGTCATTCCAAGGTCACAATGGCGCTAAACTCGGGCACAGTGCGCCAAAACATGTTAAAACATTTTACCAAAACTGTAAATAGTGTCGTCAATTTCATTTCAGTACAAGAAACTAAATTAAAAGTATACGTTGATGTAAAAATTACAAATGACCTCAAAAGAGGGATAAAACTGCAGCAAGTGTGAAGGAATACAGTAAAAAATTGGCCGACTAGCGGGAAATACAGTACTCGTTAAAATAAAGAGCAAAGTTAAAACAAATACAGTAAAATACTAACCGACCAGCAGGAGATAAAACACTTGCAAAGCAGAGACTAAAAAGCGCAGACGTTTCGGGTGCAACCCTTCGTCAGTACTAAAAACTCGCTAGAGAAACGTGAAAACACAAGAAAGAAAAACAGCCAATCAAACAAGGGAACGATCAAACGCGTTAAAATATGCATTCATACCGGCTGGTGCCAGAGTACCGAGTTTAAAAATAGTGGCCTGTTCGAGTTTATGGCGGTTAGAGTCTGTGGTGGAGATTATAGCAGACACTGCCATGTCGGACCGACCGCGGTGGGTTGGTGTACAAAAATGCTTGGCCACCGGATATGCGAGCTTGTTGTTGGTCACAGTGCGAAGATGTTCAGCAAAGCGATCGCCTAGGCGACGCTTAGTTTCGCCAATATATAGCATGCTGCAGCGTCTGCATTTGATGCAATAGATGATATTAGCCGACGTGCATGTGAACACGCCGGAAACATTGACTCTACCACGCGGGCCCTGAATGAAATTGGTTGTAAAAGTATGTGGGCAGGTGTTACATACTCGACGGCCACATGATGATGTTCCAGTAGCGGAATCGTGATTAGGTAAACTGGAACGCACCAGCCGGTCTTTGATGTTCGTGTCACGTCGAAATGCCATGATGGGAGGTACGGAAAAATATTCTGTGTGTTGGGGGAGTTGGTTAAGATGGAAAACTCCTCAAAGATGATTTTACGGATTCTATGATTAAAAGGATGGTATGTTAATACAAGAGGAATGCGATCGCATTGAGAACGGGTAGTTGACTTTAACGCATCCTCCTGCATTAATGGTTCAACGCGCTCTTTGGCTTTGTCCACTACAGAGCGGGGATAACCCCAAGCCGAGAACCAAGTGCTAATAGTGTCAAGCTGCTGCTCAAAATCCTTTTGGTCAGAGCAAATGCGCCGAGCGCGTAGAAACTGTGAAAATGGAATGGATTCCTTGCACCGACGGGGGTGAGATGAGCTGTATAGAACATATGCATGAGAGTCTGTGGATTTATAATGTATGGAGGTAGACAGCGAGTCCTCATTGATATAAACTGATATGTCAAGAAATGCAACCGATATGTCTGAAATAGTGGAAGTAAATTCTAGTGCGGGGTGAAAATGTGAAACGAAATCAATAAAATTATCCAATTCTGTGCGTGAACAAGATGCTGCACCAAAGCAGTCATCAATATACCGTTTAAAGAGCTCGGGAATGTGACCAGTATATGTTTGTATTATCTGTTTTTCGATGTAACCAACGAATAAACAAGCGTAAGAAGGTCCCATGCGTGTACCCATGGCAACACCGCGAACTTGTGTGTAGAATTCACTATTAAAGGTGAAGCAATTTAAAGTTAAAACTAATTCAGCTAAGCGAATTAAAACGTTTGTGGGTGGATCCATAACGTCGCGTCGGTCAAGAAAATATGCAAGGGCCTGGAGACCATCCTTATGAGGGATGGAAGTATAGAGGGCCTTAACATCAAGTGTGAATATATATCTATGGGTACCCGTAAACTTAAAGCTGTTTAGGATCTTGATGGCATGAGATGTGTCTTTGACAAAAGTGGGGAGTGTATTAACGATGCCGGCAAAAATATTGTCAAGGAATGTTGAGATGAGTTCGGTAGGGCAGGAACAAGCAGAGACAATGAGGCGGCCAGGATTACCGGTTTTATGGATTTTGGGTAGTAAGTAAAAACGAGACGTGCCTGGATGTGAAATGATCAATTTTGCATCGTCGGGCAGAAGTTTATCATGAACTAGATCACTAATAGTACGTTTGACGATATTATTGTGTTTATTGGTGATGTGGGTGTCAAGATGTTTATAGAAGGATGTGTCAGAAAGTTGCCTTTGTGCCTCAGTAATGTATACATCTTTACGCCATACTACCACAGCTCCTCCCTTATCGGCAGGCTAAATAACTATGTTATCGTTGCAAGATAAATCGCGCAGAGCCTTGTATTCAGCTTTAGAGATATTGTGTGTTTTTGATTTACTGGTGTTGTTGATCAGGCGATTAAGTCTGTGTTGACAGATGTTGATGTAGAGATCGAGTGTGGGGTTACGTCCTGAAGGGGGAGTCCAAAAAGACTCGCGTTTATTAATGTTGGTAGAATATGGGTTGGGTCCATTGTCGGAACCATGAGCTGCTGAATCATCAGTCGTATCTGATTGACGTTCATGAAAAAATTCCTTCAAGCGTAAACGGCGAAAGAAAGAATGCACATCGTGACGTGAGGTGAATTCGTCGGTTGAGTTACGGAGAGGGATGAATTTCAACCCAGGTCCTTTAGACAGAACAGAACGTTCGGGATCTGAAAGGGGCAGGTCGGGAGGAATGGTGACAACAGGTGTGATTTGCGATGAATTCGGCATGGTGTTTTGTCGAGTAATTGTCGGAAATTTATCAACCAAGTTTTGAATCTTTTTTAACTTTTGAGATGTTAAAAACTTGTGAAGAGACTCATTTTCCTTACGTATGTGTTGTATGATATTCCTGTAAGTGGTTGGTGCTACAAGAGAGGAAAGAGTGGGTTTCGTTTGACAAATAGAAGTTGTAAAAAAAGAAACACGTTGACGCATGTGATTGAGAGTAACTCTAAAATGCTGCCAAGAAAATTTGTTAGACAGGAATTGTATACGTTGACGATAATGAGAATCACCTGGTGTAAAAATGGACGGATGTACGTGAATATTGAAACCAGAGGGCAAGCAACGGTTACGGTTGCATGTAGAAAGAAAGGAGACATGACTACAGAAACGGGTTTTTGCAAATGTGTATTTGGCCAATCTGAAGCCATGGGAGCTGACGTCAGGATGCAAGGAGGACAAAAAGGTTTTCACAGATGATAAAGACCAAGTTTCAAGTTGTTTAATAGACGGCAAATTATATTCCCAGCGTCACATCCAAAATCATGGAAATGTACTGCACCGTTTGTTATACGCGCATGCATAGCAGAACACATTTGTTGCAGAGTGTGGCACCGTCCATTATTAGGTTTGCAAATATGATATTGTTGACTTTGGCATGTAGGTCATGTTAACGTTATGGTAGTTGCTGTAAAAGGTTAAAGAGGACATGTTATTGTCCATCCCTGTTGTCACTACTGCCTGTCACCAGTGTAGTTACTGTAGAAGTCAGGAGACAACCGAGTATGAAGTGCAATTGCCATTCAAATGCTAAAGCTAGGATGGTCCGTAGTACTCATAACAAATGTTGCTATTGGTTCATTAGGTGATTTTGACGTAAAGCACGCTTCTATTCAAAGTTAAAATACATATTGTTTTGTTTTCCAGAGATACCACAAGCACTTGAGATATTTGTAGGTACAAACATCATAACAGAAATGAAATGTGGTGAACATTTTCATGTTGAACCACTCAGTGTTTTCACACAACACTGCGGCAAAAGCATTTTGGGTAGCTTCGCCATAGTCAGGAAGCCATATGATGAACATGGTATGGATTATTTGAAAATAAGCGAAATTCAGTTGTATAGTGGTAAGTTCTTTATGTGTGTTTTAAGTACAACTTGATCCTTTTTTGCTTCCGTAAGAAGTTCGATTCACTAAATTGACTGTGCTAACGAATATCAAGAAATTTTAGCGTAACCTGTTTTACACGAAAATTCACCGATCTAGCGAACGAAGAGTTTGTAGACAGAATGGAAAGTTCCCTAGTTTTCCTAATAAGATTTTGAAATGTCTGCTTGCCCATTAGATAGAGAATAAAGATAATGAGTTTCTTATATGACCTGTTTGATTTCAAATCGATGTCGAAACGGTGCGGATCTTTTTATAATGTGACTAGAACTATAGCAGATAGCAGATTTGTGCACGATATGTCATTTCATTGCATTCACCCATTTTTTCGTTACACAGACCCATCATATATTGGATGCACTGAAGATATCCAAAATAGTCATGTGGCGTCATTTCCAACCAACAACTCATGGGATTGTAGAGTGACCTGTGCAGAGAAAGGATTTGTGCTGGCTGGGCTGACAAACGAAGGATATTGTTCTTGCAGAAATGACCTCAATGACACAAGCCAGCGCTCAGGAGGTTGCCTTGTGTTTCTTAGGCATTCTGGAAAGAGTTCTTTAAACGAAGAAAATACTTCAGAAAATGCGATCAGTTGGTTCGATTCTGGCAATGTTGTGAAGGAAATTAAGGACGTGGGCATTACTGATAAAGACATAGCGCTAGTGTGTCAGTCATTTTCAGATCCAAATAGCGATCTATTCACCCTCAAAGGTTCGGTCTTCCGTCAATATGATGTAATTATTTGTAACATATCTGTGAACTTCTCGGGTGATTTTAATATGAAATTGCGCGTTCAAGTCGATTTTCTTAACACTGAACATCGGCTGAATGATGTCTTACAGACAAATGAAAATTACACAGTCTCAGTCTCATATAAATTCAGTGGCACATACAAAGTGCAAATCACAATCAGTAACCCTCTCTTGGAAGTTGAGACACAATTTCCCATGGAGATACAACCAAGCCAAAGGCGTCCCCAGTTAGGTTTTACTGCACCTGAACACAGAAACAGCACAAGAAAAGTTGATATCAAAATGATGAGCTCATGTTCAAGCGTGGATCAGCTTGCAATAGTCGGCATTCCCGCACTCTTTTCATCAAAGTTTGTAGAGAACAACGATGCAACTTGTGTGATGAAGTATGGTGATGAGGAGCCAACAAATACCAAGTCTGTAGACCAGCCCCAGAATCTCGTGTTCGAGCATGTTTATACCAGCCGAGGTCTTTTCTATGGTACATTGGAGTGCAGCAATGATTATGGTGTCTTCAGGTTACCATTCAAGCGATGTGTTCGTCAAAGTGTTACTGATATTCCCGTCTCCCCTTTCAGTTTTTCCGATGACAAGCCATCCCTTTTAAGATGGATAGTACAGCCTTCTGCCGAAGTCCAATTCATATCTCTTATGACAAACTCTCTATCATCGTCAAAAGAGAATATTGATAGCAGAGTGGTCATCGGTTTAAGTGATAGAACAAAACATGAAGTTGAACTTAACTATACTGATGGATATTACACACTTGTCTACAAATGCAAAGGTTTCTACTTGTTGTATATGTTATTGTTCAACTATCCACAGGCTGTTATTCCAATGGTAACCCATTATTATGTGACTGAGAGAGTTTCTGATGTTTATCTTCACATTGCTACTCAGTTTGAAAAAACAGATTTCAGAAGTCTTACAGTTGGGAACATTCATCTGAACAGATACCTAGAAATTGAGCAATTATCCAATATCACGATAGAGTTTTCTATAATAAAAACTGTAGATGTAGTTTCCATTTTAAGTTTTGAAAATGACAAAATAACGTTTCCATCCGAAATTTATCTCCACAATGGCACATTCTCAAACTTTACTGGAAGTCGGAATCGTTGCTATGTTAAAAAGGGCAACGCTACCCTAAGACTTACCGCTGTCAATGAAGTTGGACTGTCATCTCAGATGTACGATCTGTCTGTGTATCCACTATGTGAAAAACCTGGTGTTTGGATCAATGGATTTGGAAAGTACAGATCTATGCCTCGAAAGGAATACAGATCAGATGCGATTACAGTAACAGGAATAGTAACGCAAATATGCAGGATAGATAAGGTAGAAACGTCGGCAGTTTTCAAATGGTGGGCCACGAAGATACATAAAAACGGTACATCAGAGGATCTGGATATAGGACAGTCTGGCGGATGTATCATCACGTTCCCGCCAAAGATGTTTCAGATTGGTTTAGTACATATTGGACTTGAAGTTAGCATTGGTGAAATGTTCGACTCTGGCAATGATGCTATCTACGTTGAAATAGGTAGAGCGCCACTTGTAGCTTTGATCAATGGAGGGCCATCAAGAATACATTATATTTCGCAAAACTTAACTCTAGATGCATCAAAATCAAGAGACCCTGAATATGAAGAGGATACGTTAAAGTTTACTTGGACCTGTCATCAACAGAATTCTACTGGTATTGAATTTAATTCCAGCATCGACAATTCACCATGTAACATGTCAGCTTTTGAGTATTATAGTTCCAATACAGAAAAGATTGTTACCGTAAACTCCAACTCTTTAAGGCTTGGGATATACACTTTCATGGTAACAGTCCTTGCGAAAGATGGTTTGAGTGCCACCTTTAGACAGGATGTGTATGTCGTGGCAAACGCATCGCTGGGATTCAAAATAAGGTGAATGTTTCTTTCACAAAATTCTTGGGAAAACGGGTAAATAAATACCCGCCGGTAGACCTAGCAAAGCAATACACTCATTTTTACTCATACTAGTTCTTACGGGAAAGAGTAGATGAATGACCGCGGGTAGATCTACCGAAACAATACATCATTTACTTAAACTAAACAGAACCACTAGTGGAATCATTAGAATTCACCTAACACCTTGTATGAAACAAAGCAATGTCCTTGACATCATGTTCCTCCTCGGTTAATGGTATCCGAAAATAGTTTTTTTTTTGTAATACTATAGCGGAAGAAATGTGTCTGACACGCTCAGTTTTTCCATCGCTAAAATGTGCGTACTTTCAATGCCAACAATTTGGCAATCAAATGGCCACCGTTCTACTATCATTCTGGTTAACGAATTTTCAGCCAATGCCTCATATACCTGTTTCTCATTAGCTGAAAATTCGCACTAAAAATCGACAAATACTCTGGTATTGACATTAACAATCAGCGTCTTTCACAACATTTTAAAAAATACTCTAAGATAGTCACAATATAATAATGACATAGTCTGAGATGGCAGTGAATTTCACTTCTCTTAGATGATAACCAACTTTTTTCAGAGACTCTCATAGGAATCACCTTGTTTGGGATGATGACTAAAGAGGGGTTTCTATTGTATGCATCGCGTTTTGATATGAATAGTACCTGGAAAATCTGTCATATTCAAAGTATAATGGATCACTTAAACTATCTAATAGTATTGTATAAATTAATAGATTGTCTCCTTCTGCATTTCGAAACATATATAATATCAGATCTTTTGGAAAAGTTGAGCTTTTAACATTCGCTTGCAAACCAAGAGTAAAATATTTTCAGTTACTATACCATAATCGTTGTCATTGATTCGCCTTACGTATAATTTCTGTTTTTCCTTTGAAGCTCACACAACTCTAACTTTACATGAAATACAAAATATCACATTACTTTTCTAGGAGCATATATATAATATATTTTTTACAGAATAGGATTTATATGATTATTTTGTTACGATATATGTATTAAAGAATATTTCATCATCGTAATTCTGAACATGGCTCATGCAAGTGAACAATACATCTACATAAAATTCATTGGCCATTTAAATAATGTCCTAGGTTTCTGAATTCATGTTGTGTATGATTATACACATCCTCTCTGGCTAGAGAAAGATCACGAGTGTTGCCCGCCAAAAAGATGGTGCTCATGGCCGTAATACTGTCCGAGTCGAAGGTGTATCATTGATATTATTGTCAGAAGCAACAGCTCAAAAGGGCTCGATATTGTGGCAAAACCAGTTGAACCATAAGGATTCCCTTAACTCATTTTGACTCTGTGACTTTTAAGTGTAAGTGGCATGATATACTTGCATATTAAGTGCTTTCTCAAGTAAAAGCTGAATGTTATGTCCTTCGATTTCTATTTAAAACATTTATGATAATATTATATATAAAAAAAGGTAATAGAAACATTTATGATAATATTATATATAAAGAGGTAAACTTTCGATGTTCAAGATAAACATGGTCGTCACAGTGGTACTAAGATATTGTCAATTATTAGAGAAGTCAGCATTAAGTTTTGTGACCCAGTAAATATTCTTTAAGGCTTACTTGTAAGCTTTTTTGCGTAGTTGATGTGTCACAAAAGCGTTTCAATGCATTTGTTTGGTTATCGCCCCGTGTAGCAAGTATTGTGAATCGAGCCGGTGGTGAGACTGTTTGATCTTACCTTTTATGGCGGACTGTGTTATGCTAGTGTCGGACTGACTGGACTTGACCTGGTTGTCGCGATTGAGTGTTAATATCGATGAAGAAGGCCTCAAACATCGTTTTGAGTCGCTTATGGTGAGATATTGTGATTGCTTGTGTTTGAATACTAGATATCTAGTGTTAAGTCGATTGTAATTGACTTTCTGTTATTTCTCATTGATCGAAGTTTTGTTTACTTGCCTTGTGATTGGTTGGTGTTACAGCGCTTGCGATTGGGTATTTTAGCCCGTTTGTATTGTTACAGGATCCTCTTGTCGAATATAAAAGCTCTGAAGAAATGATGTCTCCATGTGTGATAATATCGATATTCTGGATTTGTAGTGCCTTGGCTGACAGTTTACACCTTGGAGTTATTTGTTATACTTTTTTTAGATGGTCGATTGATACCCACACTGGTATTCTCGTGCATGCCCTTTTTCGTCTTAAACTTGCTAGGCAAGAATAAGTTCAGAAAAAAGCATAGTAATAAAGGGAAAGTGGCTTCAAATATCACCTATCTTGTCTCGTATGTGCTTTAATGTGTTTTGTGTCTACATTGTGTCTTTGGCTGTTTGTTTAAAAATTAACAAATCGGTTGTTAATTTCAAAATAAGCCATGGCGAGACGTTGGCGTAGTCAAGTGTGTCTAAGGCAACCCCAGCTAGGCGACTGATGCCGTATGTTGTGGGTTCGAATCCGATTGAAAACTATCCAAATTTGAACACATGTTTCAAAACCAGTGCGGTTTCTTCCTAAATCGCGCATTGTTTTAAGTATATTTCCATCTTTTTTTAATGTTGTGTCGATGTTGTTGATCTGTTATTTTTCTAGCATGGAAGGCAGAATAGTTATGTTTTGATCGTTATCTGATTATTAATTCGTCGTCTAGATGCTAGTGGCGTAGACTTTGGCCTTACCATCGGTGATGTTTACATTGCTATTGTGTATGATGATCGGTTGTTTAGGGAATAAAGTCCTTAATGTTTTGTCCTTTTCTATATGTTCTGAGTTTTTCACTCAGTGCTTGTTTTATAGCTTGTGTTTTACATATGGGATATATCTTGTTGTGAAGACAAGTATGTTTTTGTTTTTGTTGCGAACTTTGTCTGTGAAGTGATTTTAGAGATTTCCTGTTGTATGTAGCCACGTTCGATTAATATTGCATCAAGTGAATTGGCATAGGAATAAACTCGTTCTCATTGTTGCACGTTCTAATGTATTTGATTGTTTCACCTTTGATCAGGCCTTTAAAGGTAGTTCTTTGTTGGCATGATGTTCTATGTAGGAATTGAAATGAATCCGTGGTTTCATGTGGGTTATAATGTCCAGTATTTTCTCCCTGTTATACCGTTGACTTTGAATACCACAAGGTCAAAATATGTTATTTCATGTGTCGATATTTCAAACGAAAATTTAAAGGTAGGGTGCATTTAATTCCTGATATAAATTCGTTCAGTTTGTTTTTGTTGCAATAAAGATCACAAAATATCGTCTCTGGATCTAAGCCAGGGTAACATATTCCATTTGTATTGACGTATTATTTCATTGCCGTCCCATGGAATTTAATGTCGGCACTTTCTGGTGAGCCCGGGAATCGCCTGATTCCATGCTGCAACCACAAATTTGTCTATAGAATTTGTTGTCGAATTCAAATGTGTTTTTTCTATGAATAAGTTTTAGTGGCTAACAGTATTATGTTGGTGACATTTTTATTGTTACTGTGTGGTTAGTTGTTGTTGTTTGACGATTGCTCCGCGTCTAATGCTTCGCCTGTCAGTTGAATGGCTTCGTCGTGTAGTGTTGGTGTAAATGGACACGACGTCTAGTGTGACCACTATTGAATTTTCCGGAATTTTGATCGTCTCATTTTACGGATACATTATGTAGTGTCTTTGATGTACGTTGGTCGTTTTCCCACGACTTGATTTAGGAAATGGTCGATGAATTCCGATATGAGGAATGTTGGGCTTAAGCACTCGATTATGATAGGGCAATATTCGAAGTTTATCTTTGCTGGTGACGATTCGATAATGACATGGTCCGACTTGCCCTCACAAGTTTCAAAACTTATATAGTCTAGTTCATGCGACTTATTGAAACGATTCACTGGTTTTCAAATGTACCAAGTTTACATAATGAGGAGAATATGACCTCTGTGTTGATGATATATCCGTTAAGTTTATGAAGTATTTGTTTCCGGCAACGATAAGTGAATGTAGACAACAACAGTGGAAAGCAAGCGATGTTGAGGTCGACTATCTAGTTGATGATGGAAGTAGAGATTATTTAGTTGCAACGAGATTAGAATCAAAGGCATACTGTTGACATTAATGTTATTCTTCTAAATGACCATTTTGTATGAAATCGAATATTTTCTGGATATCAAACGTTATGAGAAAAAAAAAATATCATGGCCAAGTAATTTCTCAAGGGAAGTGTTGTCATGACACAAAATATGACACTTATCTGCTTGAAATACCCGAGGGAAATCTATAAAAAACTGAGAAGAGACAATCAATTGTAAATCTCACCTCCTGGTGTTCAATACGGACAATGAAATGTAGTTCTCAGGCTGATAATACCTCCAAAGCCCACTTTACAGGCTGATCCATATGTACTCACTCAAAAAGTTGTGGAGTTTGGATAGTTTCAGCTGGTGAATTATTTTCAGATGGAAGAAGGGCCTTTTTGAGTATGGTACGGCATTCTCGACGTTTCTGGTACTTTGAGGAGAAAGTACAAGGGGAAAAGACTAACTTTACATTTATTTGTTAAAATGGAGTTTGGTAAGAAACGTAGACAGAAGTGGGAATAAGGTAAACGATTCTGAAACATCAGCTATTAATTTTTAGGCTAACTATTACCATCTGATTAAAGGAAAAGAATTTAATCTCGACATTACTAATTGAAAAAAGATACCCACTGCATCAAAATACAATAATATTCATAAATTCACACACGAATGTGTTGCCTGTTTATGGAATACTACACGTCAATTCACATTAGTCCACATTAATAAGGCTTGAAACACTTCTGCCTATCTCAGAGTATTTCATCATTTTATAAAATTATCTCAGAGATTTTTCAAAAAATTTGTTGAAACATGCCGGTGAAACATTTAATGACTGACTTAGAAATTGGTTGAATTGTTATAGTTTTTATTCTGGTTCACAAATTTTCACACAATTTCGGAGCTGGTATGGGGAATTGGCTGAAAGTTTCTGTACTACATTAGTAGAAAGTGTGCATTACTTTTGCAATGCGAGTACATGAGCGATGCAGAATATTGCGCGGTTCAGAGTACCTATTCCTAATACCTGTAAAAATTCGTTTTAAGTTAAATGCATGCCTTTACATTGACATGAGGTGATAATACTCCCCTTAAAGCAGTGTCATCTTCGTTATCAGAAAATAATTTATAACATAGTCATCAGGATATAAAATGACCGGGAATCTTGCAATAAAAATCGCAATTCCCTTTTCTTTGAGCATTTGTTAAACTTTTCTGAAGTTTTATAGTTTTTTTATTTCATATGACATATTTTCTAATTTTGCTGAAAGGTGTGTACTCAATTGTGGTGCTAGAGTAGGTTCATCATACACAACATCTATGCAGATTGAAGCTGGAGATGAAGGATTCGAGGAAAAAGATACCGGCGTGTCATACGATTGGAGTTTAGAAGAATGGGACAACAGCACCAAAACTTACCATCCTGTTACGAACTTCACAGATTTCATATTTCTAGGTATACTCGGTCCATGCTTCACATAATGAAATGCACTTTACTGTTCTACATAATATGTACGTTATTATTGATTGAGAGATTAGGAACTGTCAGCAAATCATATTAACAATATAATACATCATTGCAAAGTCTACATAGGTGCTGCAGAATTTATTGACCACGCAGCCCATGTAGGAATACGTTCATCAGTGCAATTAGCGCCTCAATTAAGTCTTCTTTCAAGGGGTTTCTCAAAAATTGAATAATCTACCTTACATCTTAAATACCAATTAAAGACTCTTTAGAAAAAGTATCTCGCTAAAGAAAAGACTGAAGTATCACTATATGGGCGATCGACTAACCCAGCTGAAATCAGGTTTTCTAGCAATTTACTGGCATTTTTTGCAGGATTTGTTGTGAACATCAATACTCTCGGGCACTAGGACATACTATGAAGTCCTTATGTTTTATATCTCACATGCAAACCTATAATAACACGGCTACAGTTTTGCACAGAAAATGCTGCGAACGGGCCAATGTTAAGAACATTGTTGTTATTCTTGATTATAAATATACTTTGTCTAAAGATGTTGGTCTGAGTAATAAAATAAATAATTACCAGTTTTAAAGTTTACTACGAAATGAAACAAAGTTAATGTGTAGAAATGACTAATTTAAGGAAGTTATTTACTACAAGAAACCTAAAAGTAGATGTGACACCTTGATTACGTGCAGAACATGAAGGCATAAATGTTAATCTGAAGCATCGTGTTCATTTCATCAAACTGTAAGCAGATTATTTTTATTTGAAATACGACAAAGCTAAACAATTTTTAATTGATTTTGGCATTTAAAATACTAGCAAACTAAAAGATGATGACCTTGACCTCTAGGTATGTTGAACTTTTGAAAAGATAAATTATGCTAACTACAATTAATGATCTTTGTGGATCAAATCCATAATGCGATAAAAAACACTTGTCAAATAAGTAGCTGCCGAAGCCCCTCAAGGACAATTGATTGTCAATAATTTAGTGACAAAACAAATTAAAGTAGATCGATTGGCAGTCATGGTGCAAAGTCAAATGCTGCTGACGAAGTGTTTAGCAAAGCATCCATTGAAAACCACGGAAAAAGACGAAATGGGAAAGCTGCGTCATTCATATTGCTGATGGTTGATACTTTTTGTCATTGATTGAGGTAGCTTTTTTATCTTCTCATCTTTCTCAACACATCAACTTATAAATGGAAGGAGGCAAATGCGAAGAGGCATACTTGCAAAGGAACAGCTATATCAAAATTCCTAGATCACTTTATCTCAAATGACCCAGCAGGGCCTCAGATAGTTCATTCCAAGTCGTTTATACGTCTTTGTTGTGTTTCATGTTTGTGTGCATTAATATGAAATTATTTACCTGCTGTCTGGTTTCTAAAATGTAATAATATGGTACGGATTATGATTTTTTGTGTGAGAGCGAATGAAACCACATAATTTTGGCTTTGCTTTGACAATTCATTTTACTTCCCTACAGGAAATCATGGTGCATCATTAATGATTGAAGGAGGTTCCCTCAGAAAGGGATCGACGTATCAGCTAAAGGCATTCTCTTTGAGCAAAAATTCGTCTGAAGATTTCCATGCCACGTACACATTCAGTACAGCTCATTCGCCATATGGTGGTACATGTGAGGTCATACCAGCACAAGGTACATATAAATTTAAGACTACTTAAGATAGAATCTTACATATGCAAATGTTAGGTTTCCAGTTAGTCTTGAGCTAGTCATTAGTCTGTACAATCAAGTATAGTGACTAGTAGAATAAAGTAGCACTTAAGATAGTAGTCGGTGACAACAGTGGGCCTTACACCCCCTTAACATCCGAATACTAGCCTGGTAGGTCGTAAAACGCTACCAACAGATCGACATGAACATTATAACACCAGTCACGTCACAGACAAGGTGTTGTTGAGAATATGTGTGCCAAAAACAGTTGTACCTCTTTGTCTAAGCTTTTTAGTTCACGTATGAACACAAGTGAGCTAATCTCGTATCGATGTCTGTCTGTCGGTCTGTCTATGTGTGTGTCTGTCTATGTGTGTGTGTGTGTCTGTCTGTCTGTCTGCCTGTCTGTTTATACGATAACTCAAAAACACCTTAACGGATTCAAATCAGATCTGGTAGACAGGTATCATATGCTAATGGAAAGAAATTATTAGATTTTGGCTAATGGGCTTGCATATTAATGAAGTTATGAAATATCATTTTTTCATATAACGGTTTACTATGGAGACAGGAATGACAGTGTCGACATTTATCAAGAAATACTGCTCAGAAATTCATGAACCTTTTCACTTATGACAATCTCAAAACATGCTGAGTTTCATGTCAAGTATGTGCTCACTAACCTATTCAATAAACTTTTGTGATAAGTGATATAACTCCGAAAGTCATACTCCACATTTAATGATACCTCGTAAAAATATTGATTTGATAGATATTTAATTGTACTGAGCAGCACTGCGCCGTGTCAGACCTAGCATAGCCGTTTGTAACGATATTCGAAACACAGTGAGCATGTAATTAGATATTATTCCCTAATATTTTTCTTCGTTCAGCTCGGAAAATACTCGTGACGTAATGACCGTGTCACCACTCGTCTTCGACTCGTGGTGACACGGTCATTACGTCACTCGTATTTTCCTTCGCTGAACGAAGAAAAATATTAGGGAATAATATACTTATCACATGCACAAGCCAAGAATTCGTTATTTTTTGCAAAATAAATAAGTTTTCCATGACGATTCCGCGTTTAAACTTTTTAACTACTTTAGGAATAAATATCAGTACGCCGTGCACAAGTTGTCAATCATTTCCAGTCGTCGGTAGTGTGCGTTAACGCTCACGTTCGTTCGTGTGTGGAGCAAATGACAGCTCTCGGTCTACACGTAGGCTACCTTCCGCAAAGTTATACTCTATTTCAAAGATAGCATAGTCCTAGAAATTTATCACAGACGAGATACGCTATTTTTCGGGAACAAATATCGACTGAATCTCGACGGCGCAAACACTGCACTGTAAACGTCGCGCCTGACCCTGCCTGCAATGAGTACGTACGGAACCCACGGTATACGCGACCAGCTTCGAGTTCGTTGTTTCCGCAAATTATTCACGTAATTCCCTCGGGATATACAGGCGGTACACTCTTGTGTTTACATTGTTCGGATTAGTAATGTCGTAGTCTGTGAAAATATCGATTTCATTACTTTTGATTGTGAGAGAAACATCGGCCGCCATGTTGTTTGTTTACATATTTACGAGCACACCGAAGATCGACAAAAAAAGGTCCGACGCACCAAAATTGATGACATAGACGCGGGTTGTCGTGACGTAGAACGACCAGAGAATAAATCCCGTATTTTTTGTTCGGAGACGACAAACTTGGCTTGTGCATGTGATAATGATCAAGGTATTCCACCATGCTTGACGTATAGCATGGAGGTGCTAGCTCGGCTCCTGGCTCCCAGACCCGCTTACCGTGCTGTGTGTTCCCGGTATTATGTGGCATCCAACCACAGCCCTGCTGACTCTCATTGGAAAATCAGGCGGCCGCGGTCCTGATTTGGACACATTTTGCCACGGCCGTCCACTGGACCCTTGATCGTGAATCGCTGGTAAACCAACGGTTTGGAACGTCACGAGAGAAGGTTTTTTTTTGCAGTCAGTGAGCGATGGAGTTATTCGGGAAGGCAGAGAGCGGAATCGAGTTGATTTCAGCCGGAAATAGTTAGAAAAGGTAGTGTTTCGTTTGGTTTGCGGTCCAACTCGGGACCGCGCGAACTACTCAGGGTTCCAAAACGAAAGCGTCAGAAGGATCACAGTGTGTCGGACATAACCGACCTGCCTTCTTTTCGCCAAGGCTTTTTTCTAACACAAAGAAGCCAACACATATAACACAGTGTACAGCACGAACATAATACACTAATTATAGTCACAAAACATTTACACAGTAAGACCATACCACAAAACATCGAACCATACGACTCAAAACATAATTTAATAGCTGTTGCGTGCAGCTGCATTCCCTTATTTTACTTGCAATTAGTCATTCTTTTCTGTGTTTCGCTAAACTGCTAATGAGACTTTAACTACAATGGTGCTTTCCAAGCCACAAACCAAACGATTTTAAAGGGGTGATGAAGATGGCCAGAACAGCCAATTTATACCAATTAGGTTCATGAATCCAGGGAAAGGTGCTAAAAGCGTGTGACAAATATATTGACGAGATAAACATTGAGAACAGTAGGATTGGGACAGGTGTGACTTTTCCATCCTGTTCAGGAAAAAGTTGTCGGGAAAAGTTGGAATGACAGCAGTCAAAGAAATTTAGCACCTTTAATTCAGCTTATTTGAGTTTATTATATATATTTGCATATTTTATGACCCTTTGAATTAATTTGTGGTTCATCATTCTTCTCATAATACTTTCATGTGGAAAACATTTGCCAAAATTTTAACTTTACAGAAACTTGCAATATATACCAGAACGTTTGCGTTTTCAGTTCGTGTCTGGTTTACGTTTTACTATTTCCACATTTTTAGCGCTCTTGCATGTTTTCCGACTGATTGGACCAAATAGGATAACAACTGCAAAGCATGATGCAGCTTTACAAAAACATCGGCTTTTGCATCGTTTACATACATACATACATACATACATACATACATACATACATACAACTACTACTACTACTACTACTACTACTACTATTTTGTAATAATGAGCAGTTTCATGTGCTCATTTATTGCCCTCAAACAGGATATGCCAGTGAAACAGACTTTTACATTGTTTGTGAAGACTGGGAAACTGGTGAAGAACAAGATACTAGGGACACGAGTAGCTCCATGCGAGAAGGGCTCTCCCTCCGCATACAACTGACAAGTAGAGGCGATACTTATGGAAGTGACTTTTATTATGCTCCCGACCCGATGACTCCACCGATGAAACTCCCGGAGGGGCCTGCTTCCACAGGACATGTCTGGGATCTAGTTGTGCTGATACAAAACAGGTACAAAGAATACAGCGAAATGATACTTAATGTCACGGTAAGCACATTTATATCGCTTAATTTAGGAACTTTAATATACAAAATGCAATGTTGTACAGAAGCCAGATATTCCCACAACAAATTATATCTTGACACTACAGAATGTGTATCAGTTTATTATTTACGTCACTTATACATTTTGAAAACATTGTTTTTATAGTACATAACATCCTAATAGGCGAGCGGCAAACTCACCTATTTTTCACACGTTATGTACCCACCACACATACAGCTATATCATTTATCATTTGAATGCTTAATATCTCTACTTTAAGAAATTGACGATGTGGAGTCGCCAAATAGGGTCTTAATCTCCTAATTTGCATAATTCAAATGGGTACCCAATTTGCATAAATGTTATACAAAATATAAAAATATTTTGCTTTCTTCTCTGAACATATTTTAATATATCGAGTGATATACCATATAAAAATCATCTCATGTAAAACACAAAATTGCTATATTAAAAGTGATTTTACTGAAATATTTCAATATTTACACTAAATAAAATATTTACCCCTTTTGAATAACAGTATTTTACAAATTTCAAAACATACAGCCATATCATACAGCGACATCTTACGTCATAACGTCAAGAAAATTGACAATGTTGAGTTATCAATTGGGCCGTAGCTCATAATTTGCATAATGTACATGGGTACCAATTCGCATTAATCTAGTATAGAATTAAGAAATCAATTTTTAAGTACTCTATCCATACCTTAAACTATCCAGTGATATATCAAGTGAAAGGTATTTACATGTACTCATAAAGTGTAGTGCATGAACTTCTTGAATACCTTGACTTTTTTATTACATCGTTACAATTGTGTAGCAGATATGAATAATGCCAACATTATTGAGAATAAATATCTGAACTTTTGCAATTTTTGTCGCTGAGGATACGCACGCCAGGATCTTTCCCCGTCTAATTCACATATAGCGAACAAACTGCAACAGATAAAAATATGTGTGGTGTGTTGCTCTTATGCATTAGTTTGAATTTATAAAGAAATCTTGTTTAGATGGGTAGTCACTTGTTTCTACATTTTTGATACATAGAACATATCAGTTCAGTTATGTGGAACGTTTAAACGGAAGGCACCATATTTTTATTTCATCGTGTTAACTGCTAGGTAAAAAATGAAAAGCAAGTCCACACATCGGTCATATCTTACCTGTAGTTGTTCGCGTTTTGTATATGATATTATGTATACTGTAACTGAATATTATGTTTGGCCATTTTATGTAAACTGTTGATTACCCATGACGAGTAATCCACCTAAAGCCCCATTGCTGCGACTTTGTAATAAGCCAATCGCAAAATATCCTCAGTTTTCAAGATGTTTCTTTGAACAAGACCAATTAAAGACTGAAATGTGTAATAACAATATCATAAGTGTCGAAAGTGGCATATAAATTCAAACGTTTCAACATCATTTTAGATTTCCCGCCATTTTCAAAAACTAATCGTGTGACAGTGAAAAGAAAGATTTCGACTGTACAACAAAGTGTTGGCCATTGTGTGTTGTGCATTAAACTTCATGACAAAAAGTTGTTTGCGTTATAATCACGATGTTTATGTGCAGAAAATACTGCATTTTGTACTTTTCCTTGGGGGCTCCAATTTATGAGTATTATTTAACCCTGTTAAAACGTATAGGTATGGCCCAAATCAGCGTGCAGTGATACTTCTATACATTTCCTTCCGTTACCACATTTACACTGTCAAACTTTGGTTAAAAAATAAAATCATAAGAATAATTAATAAAATTCGCAGGTATTGCGGCTTTAAAATATTAACTTTGGTACCTCCTGCCAAAATTACACAAAATACTGCCAACCAGGAACTAAGTTCGGAGGACGCCAAATTTTAAGTGGATGTTGCAGTGGAATGTTTCACATATCACAATTCATTGACTATATTCTCAAACAAACTCGTGAATAAACAACAAACATACATCAAAGGTACAACAGACTTTATACAGGAAATAGAGACAATCAAAACACCACGTCACAACATCATTTCTAAAATATGTCCAGGATGAGAAACATTTTTTTTATTTTTCTGTGCCTTATAAAAGTATTAGAAAATTGACAGTACTTGTTGGTTAAAATAATTCATTATGTGAACGTTTTAATCTTTGAAATTTTGGGTGTTGTAATGAAAAATTTTGCGAAATAAACAATACATATTGTCAGACATTTTTTTCATTTCGCTTTTGTGTTTCTATAAGATAAGAATAAGATCAAGATCACATTCTACTGTATGATAATATCGTTTCAGTAGTCATATCTTTATCAAACAAATTTCAGGTATTACCGTCGGACAGTGCAATTAGCAGTGCTGCACAAATTATGGACGGTCTAAAGAAAATCGATAATCCTGTTCAGGTCAATCAAATGGCAATGTTGATTGCAGCAGAATTGAAAATGGTAAGAAATTATATCGTTTCAATGTTATAGTCTAGAATGGCGAAGTAGTGAAAGTTATTTTTCTTGGCATTATAAAGTATACATGATGCACCAACTGAACTAAGGTCGAATAACAAAACAACTGGACAAATACGGTTCTGTGTCTTTCGAATATTCATCTTGACACCATTAGAAGTAAGTTTGAATAAACGTGTGTTGCCTTTCTGTCTTCATATTTAAGTAATCAAATTATGCTCGCATACTTATTGGACGACTGTAGAATGCACTACCATACATGAGCTTTGTAAGCATTATAGTGGCCTGAGAGCCATTTCGTCATGTGTTGTGTCTTGCGGCCAGTGTACGGATATGCTGCAAGTGATCTTTATGAAACTAATATCAGATGCAGCGCCCAATAAAATACATAGGCATGTCAAATTGTCGTGTTTACCGATAGGATAGACTGCTTTATAAATATGTGGCCACATTGTCTTTAGAGTGATGATATTCAGGATCATTACAAAGACACAAGGGCGTCTTTCATTCCAACTGTGCAAAAATGTCATATTTCACGGAGTTTCCAGTGGGCACCTGCCCTCATCATACGCACATATGCCATTTCGTTACCAATTTTTTTATGTCAAAACCCATCACAACTCAACTTATTTTGATCCAACTGTACATAATTTGAATGTAATGTTGCATAATTTCAGTGCTTAATGAATAGTAGACAGATATCGATGAATACAACGTTTCACTATACGATCTTGACTCTCCAGACGCTCTCGTAGGCGCTTATCATGTAAAGACCCTATAAGAGACAATGGAATGTAGCTTGTTAATATATATAATATATATATATATATATATATATATATATATAATATATATATATATATATATATATATATATATATATATATATATATATTAATACACGTACATGCATGCACGTTTGTCTTGCTATTCAACCATCCTTAAATCAGAAAGTTTCGTTCATAGAGGCTTTAAGCAATTACGCGGGTGCGCTTCAATTCATCCAATATAAAGTTATTTCAAGAAAATATCAAGGAAAAATTATCTTTGCCTTTCTATGCATTCATGTTTTTTCTCAGTTTGTTTCAATAATTATGTTTTTAGAGGTCGGATATAAATGATGATACTACCGAAGTCAAAGAGGTTAGTACGATATGCATGAATAGTGAATAAAATGTGGTGCATTTGGCGATTTCACAAGGGAAGCTACATCATGTTGTATTGTCCAGATGTAAGCATAACACTATGGAAAGATTTTGTTGTTTTCACATGAATATGTCCATACACTACATTTGTTATTTGTTTAAACAATTGCAATTGTACAACGTTTACAAAAAATTCGCAATGGCAACATTGTGAGCACTGCTTTACTAACCTTTAGCACATAAGCCTGCGTGCACGCACAGTAATATAGTTTTGTCTGCCAGCTTAGGAAATGCACACGATCACCTTTCATACGTAAGGCTTTGTCCATCGCCTGTATTGTTTTCGCAGAAACAAGTCCAGATGAGCGATCGATTCAGTCATAATATTCATGATTCTTTTTACGCGCATTGTACACAGAAAAGGAACAACACTTGCTCATGTATTTTGGGATTCGCTCATTTTCTTTTTTGCTGAGTCAACACAGTCAAAAGTTTGATTATTTTGGGAAAATAATTCAAATATACGGCAGCACTGATGAGCCTACTAATAAGTCAAGCAAATATACCGTAACAAGGTTTTTTTACATACTTTTGCATTTTAATCAAACTTTAACGTTAAATGATGACTCTGCAAAAACTAAGTGAACAAAGCCAAAAGTGCATTGACCCCATGTTTCTATGATTTTGGACAAGAGAGCTCTAGTTTTCAACATCATCAATTCCGCTACTTCTCATTTGAATCACATGCACACCTTATAAGATGCCCCCGTAGGTAAAACGCAACTCTGAGTAAATATGTTTTCTGACATCTGACTTTTCAATAAAACTTTGATAGAGAGTCTGTCCAATCGTTTAATATTATAAGCTAAGGATTTCGTTTTTTTTCCTGTAGAATCTGTTCCATTTGAGCAAAGCATTAAATTTCTCTACACAACGTCTCGTCTCTAGTGAGTCTATAAACCAAGCAGCTTCAACGCTACGTTTAGCAACAGAAGTTCCCGTAGAGATGGAGGAAGATACACAGGTGTGTATTGAAAATTTTCACCTACTTACTTACCTAGCTTGACACCTACCCACATAGCTAGCTAACTACCTACCTACCATCTACCTGTCACTCAGTACGTAGCCGAGAAAAGTGAATTTAGAGGTACAACGAATGCCTCGCTCCTCCGTACTTTCGGTTTTTGTTCAAATAAAAGCGTAATTTATAGGTATCGTTAGGTGCACTGTATATATTAGTCTAATCAATCTATGAAAGCAACTTCACCATGTGAAAAATATCTTTTCTATTTTCTAAGGAAAACATGATATCAGCGATATCTAAAACCTCTTGTGCGCTTTTAGATGTATTAGAAAAAGACATCACAATACCTCAAGAAGAAGTTGTCAGATCATCTGAAGGTAAAGTTTAGTGATTATTTTAATTTCGAATGTACTAAAGGAATGTTTTCGTGAAATGCAATATAAATGCTGCCTGTCAACTGCAACGTTCGTCAATTATCTCTGCCCTTTGTAAGTCTTTGTCACTATCCTTGGAAGGCAAAACATCTTATCATTGACGGAAGAGAGAGTCCATTGCCAGTTTGTAAATGGTCGAATTATAAGTATTCCATTTGAGATAATCAATCCTTTAAAGCATTGGTCAAGCAATTGTGTCCAGCAGGTTTGGAATATGTCAATAAATGATGCAGGTATACTTGATTGAGTCATGAAGTACATTCTTCAGAGTACAGGTTTTATCATTCTCTGGGAAGTTAAATTGGTATAACTTTTGTTGTCAGATAATTGTCTGCAAGTTTATAATCAAATGGTATTAGAGGGACATGTCTTACCCTTAAATATTGAAGTCTTATCGAGGAGTATGAATGTAACCTCCCTTTAATTTCTCAACACTAAAATGAAAAAAATAATGACCTATTACCTGTTACAAGGAGGTGTAAAAAGTCCTTTCATAACTAAAGGAACATAAGGTGAAAATCTCAAAGATTTTAGACCTCTCGATAACTTCTTTTAACCTCACAGTCCTAAGTATTGAGTCAACCTAATTTCCAACTCATCACGCACCCATATATTCAACTTGATATCATTCTGCTGACTTCTCAATCATTACCAGATCGCATTAATTGTAAACAAGTCCAGAAATTCTGAAAATCGGCAGGGAAATAAAAAGGAAGAGGTGGAGACAAAAACCACATAAACGAGTTTTGTATCTGTACAATTAATGTTATGGCTCAATCAGCCATCAGAACTAGGTGTAGACCTCCATGTTTGCCGACGTTGGGACACTACAGAGAACAAATCAATGACACTAGAATGCTCCAATGGTTGACTTCAAAGCAACGAGGTTTGACATGATTAGGTTTTCTGGACATGTATACGCTAATTTCCCTACCATTTCTAGACATTTTTGAGGTACAAAATGTATTTTCTACGTCATATTCCGGGGCTTGAGGCGCTATGCTGGTGTGCCCCAATCCCTGGGACCCTGGTTATGCCTGCGTTTCCCGAGATTTTAACTTTATCAAACACGATTAAATGCCAATATAAAAGTCATTCATTCGAAAGGAATTCCTGACAAACAGGATTCTGTGGCTACCCTCTGTTATTCTTACCAAGCATATATCAATACATGTGAACGATGATAACTGTGCATCAAGTTCTATTGAAACCAGCCCAGGCATACTTTATTTACAGTCCAAGCCATGATCATGCCATGACAAAATGGTTGGCAAGCTTAGACGACGTAAGTGACTCAAATCAAAATCTTATCATGTTTGTCCCCAGTCGAATTGTGAAATTGTAACTTTGTCGACATGCCAACCATGAATAGTATGTCTTTTACAGTGTTTTCGTAATAACTACAACTACACACACCGATACTCCGCTCGAAAGTTACCCATGGGTGTATAATAGAACCAGCAACATAATTCTGAAATGATTCCTGGTCATGCTACAATCGCTATGGACTGAACACAAGTGCAATACGAGTTCAATACAAGTACAATACAAGTTCAACGAGAAAACTACGATATTTCTGCAATATCTTTGAAAGATTTGCCATGTTAATTGTTAATAATGTTTCTTTCTTTATTCTAGATATTGTTTCATCATCATCCAAAGTATTCGAAGCTCTCTACCAGTCACATAAACGGCACTTTCAATACAAAAATACAACAGAAGACAAGAAGAATGTTTCAGACCCAAACGTAATTATTGTTAATGTTCAATTCATAGTTTAAAGGGAATATAAATATGACCTGATGGTGTATTTTGATTGAACGAGTGTTCAAGATTACTTGATACAGATAAATTTTTAATTTTTCAGTCTTCTACTAAGTTTATTGTAGAATCTATTATACAATATAAACGCATTAAAATTAAACACTCTAAAGAATTGATCACCTGGTATTGCATCAGCAACCCTATATTTGCTCACTTTTTTCTTTTTCCAACAGGTTAAAGTGTTGACTGACAAGATGGTGGAATCCTTAAACGGTGTCTCACAAGGAATTCTGCAGCGGATGGTTCCTGGACAAGAGACTATTAATATATCAAGGAGTGGAGTTTCTCTTCAACTTGAAAGGACGACCAGTGATCAGCTGTCCAACAAAGTGATATATGGGGAAAATGGAAGCTTCTATCTTCCTTCTAGCAAGTCGATGTTTCCAAACGAGAATTACTCATATGTTGATTTGAAAGTGAGAAATTGGCATCATTAATATTTTTGCAATTACAATTATGATATTATTTCCATTTTAATAAAAAAAATAATAACTTTGCGATAACGAACTTCATTTCGCGATTTTGTTTTGATTTCTTTGGGGGCAGGTATTAGGGACGGCATGTAATTGTAAAAGAAAAATAAGAAGGAGAGCAATGCTGTCATAAGCCGTTCACTGATTCAGTAAATTCTTGATCGAAATCCAACTCATATCGTAAGGCACCTGGTCACCTAGCAGGAGACATTCCTAGTATATATATATATCGTTACACTTAAAATGTATCTTAGTTGCTGATCGTTTTAAATTGAATTTTAAGGGTTGCAACTCCATAGTGACGTAGTCGCGAACTTTTCGGAAATACTAGTACTTTGTATGCGAATGACATTGATGGCAAAATAAATGTCTTAAGCCGAGTTACCTGTAATTGCCAGTTTTTAACAAAGTTATATTTTGCACCTGCAAATGAGCATTGTATTATTAACAAAATGTCAAATCTAGTCTCTCGAATTCCCGATATTGTGATGTTTTAAGAAAGAAGTTTAAGATTTGTTATGATTCATTGTTTTCAAAGAACTATGTTTGGACTTGGCTAATGATTTTTTCATTTTCCGTCATTTAATATTTTCTTCACTTCTATTCATGTTCCTTCTATATTGATTTTTCCTGTTATATCTATGAATGTGTATAAAATGCCAACAGGCCCATGCTTATCATGCAATTTTGTAAATTTAAATTTGTGAACCCGTTTACATAGTCTCTGACAGGGGTACAATGTATGAATGTGATAGGACATGCCTTGAACATTGAAAATACTTGCAGCAAAATCTCGGGATGTTCACAAGAACGACTGTGCTAACAGAACCCAAACTCTTTTGACTCGTCAAGTTTTAGACTTTATTTTGTCGTTAATGATTTTTTGATAATAACTTATATGTGCAAACCAGTCCTTAAAAATATGGACAAAGATGTGGACAGCTTAATATTGTATTTATTCACATTTGTTCTTATCACAACCCTTCTCTTGCCCTAAAGCAGAATATTATCACAAAAGTATTACGGTTGCCATTTCCTCTTTTATGGCCAATATTATATGAATACATTGAGAAACACGCACGGTCAATCTGTACCATTTGCACCGCTTTTTGTTGGAATGACTCAACAAAACAATCAACATCAAAATATTCACATATAACAAAGAAGCTATTTCACGATGTTTGGTCAACATCGCACCTTTGTCTAGCAGTGTGTTCTTGTTTTGGCTCGCAACTCGTCACACATCACTCGAATACGGCACTCTACGAATACTCGTGTAAATAATAAGTCCTAGTTGTTACACTTACAATATCAAGATGAATGATACACAGTCATGCCGGTAAAAATTGAGGATATTGTCATGCACTGAACAAAACATTCTTGTATTGCTGTAGGCGTATTTACATTGCCTGCACCAATATATGGTAAAGAAGCTGTATTTATAATATACTTTGTTTTATGTTAAAATTACTGTCTGTGTTTCGTTTAGGTCATTCAATATACATACAATCCATTTCTATGGGATACTCAATCAGAGGTCGACAGCAGCGTCATATCAGTGGAACTATATAGTCGCAATGCCACGATTATCACCCAGCAGAACACCTCAGGTGATTTCACATACAAGATAGCAAGTATCAGGCAGGATAATAACTCTGAATCCTTCCGAGTACCCGATGTTTCCACCTTCAATGACACAATCGAAATACCTATAAGTTATGACTTTGTTATTGCTAATGAAGGAACGAACGTCAGAATATTTCTGTCGGCTTCCAAAAAATCAAATGCAACATATACCATTACCCTCCGTCATAGAATAAAGCCAACTTCAGATAACTTTGACATTAGAATGGTTTTGCCTGCTGATTTATTCTTTGAGACGACGGAGACGTCTTTGAGGTCAATATGGGAGCAGCCGGACAAAACACAAGTTCAACAACCAGAGACCATTAGGAGGAACCAACGAGTATATGAAACGATTTCCTTGAATGCCATCACATACGAAGTTTTTCTACCTGCTGACTATCTCAGAAGAATGGGAAAATATTATATACATGTTGCAGAGTACAAATCATTGAGTGAGTGAAAATTATTCTCTTTTCATGATAAATTGATTCGATTTGTTTTTTCATAGTTTTGCTGCTATGGGCCAGCTCACTTGTGACACTTCATTCTGCAACACTTCCACATTTTGACCATGTCACCCGTTACTCATGCAATGGCAGTGGTTTATCTCAATTTTTGGATGTAATCAGTAGCTCCGTTTAGGAAAAGTAAAGTTTGTCATATACTTTACCTACTCTGGCAAAGTAGTCGAAGAACCAGGTTTTAGCTCACAATTGGTATATGTATATATATATCAAAGAGAGCTGAAATAGGTCAGTTGCGTCTGTATGTCTGTATGTCAGTCTGTAAGTCTGTCTGTCTGTCTATCTGTCTGTCAGTCTTCTGTCTGTCTGTCTGTCTGTCTGTCTGTATGTATGTATGTATGTATGTATGTATGTATGTATGTATGTATGCATGC
>LD343236.1:158062-189363 GCA_001465055.1 Ptychodera flava
TATGTATGTATGTATGTATGTATGTATGTATGTATGTATGTATGTATGTATGTATGTATGTATGTGTGCGTATGTATATCCATCCACAAAACTCTAAAACTGCAGCACCAGCATCTTAGTATTTGGTGTACAGGTGTACCCAGAGATGGGAAGGTTAATTTGTTCAAATGAGCATGACAGTTCATAAATAAGCAAATAAGTTCAAAACGGAAATCCTGTAAATGGCTTAAACTCTGAAACCATGGGCCAGGTTGAAACTTTGTACATAGGTTCTTTATAGTGACTTTAGTTAGATTCGTTCAAGTTGTGGTGAAATTTTGATAGTTGTAATTTTTGGGTATTTGTTTCCGTTTATGGTCAAAACATTATCCTCTTGAACTGCTCGTCCCATCCCCTTGAAACTTGGTATATGTAATCCCAGGGTTTGTCTTTGTTAGATTTGTTCAAATTGTAGTGAAATTTTAATATACTTGTATTTTCTGGACAATTTTTCCCATGCTTTGTAAAAAATCATTTTCTCCCAAGTTTCTTGCTGGATTGATAACCTTTATTCTAGGATTATCTTCTGCTGGATTTATTAAACTTGCTACGAAATATTCATATTTGTATTATTGGGCAGTTTTTTTGAATTTTTGTCAAAAACCATGTTCTCTAAATAAACTCTTAAGATTGCTTTGACACTTGGTATGCATGCACCAAAACCCATCCTAAGTTGAGTTTCCTCAACTTGTGGTGAAGTTTCATATTTTGTATTTAGGGGTATTTTTTTTCCAATATCTGGTACACAATAATTTTCTATTGATTCGCTAGTCCGATTGCTTTGAAACTTAATACGCACGTTTCCAGGGGTAAACGTAGCTAAGTATTCTTACCCTAACCTGCGACATCGAACTAAATTTGAGCCACGTGTCATTGACACATGTTTTACTATGTTTGCCAAGGTAACACGGCAAATATTGTTTAAAGTTTCTACATCGTCAACTGTGACCACCCATATAAAGCATATGAATAATTTGACTTTTCGTACAGTGACAGCAAAGAACCCCTTTGCGTATGGCAAAAATTCCAAAGACTTAACATTTACACTCGGTGACGTCATTTAATAGTTACATGACATTGGAAATGGTGTCGAACAAAGACGTCCCCCTTTTTTTTTTCTATTGTCAAATAATACACGTACCCATTTTCAGCCCTGGTATTGCATCGTAACTGCGCTGTACTGTGTTATGGCTGGACATTTCATGTTTATATATTCACTGTTGTATTTTTTATCTCTTGCCGATGCTATGGCGCTTTCTCCGAAACGGGTTGGTAATAATATGCATACTGATTATAATACATACGTTTTACGTAAATCTTTGAGCTCCTGCAAATTGTTTTTACTGGCGCATTTCGATATATTTACCTTCAAATTTGGAGCAAATTGTGCATAAGTTACAGGAGAACATACTCGTTAAGTGTTGAGATCAAGCACCGAAGATCTTTGAAGAAAACTACGGCTGAAAAATCCTTCGTCATTTTTTTGGAAAATGACTGCATGTCCGCTGTGCTGTTTGTATCTGTACCTTCATATTACTCAAGTTCACTTATATTGACACTCCTTTCACATGTAAATTGGTTCACTGTGCAGTATTCAAGATCCATCCTCCAACATGTAAAACAAGGCTACCTATCCCAGTATGGAATGCCATAAAGTCACTGAAATTACAACGCAAGCTTGCAACACACAGAGGAACCAGAGCAGGTGTGAAGAATGAAAGACAAATCAATGTTATCAGTTCTAACCATGCTACAAGTTGTGCCCAATCGTCTGGTTGAGATAATTTCAACAACGACACTCAGATTCAAACGCATCTGACATCTAAAATTGGCTGTTCTGTAACTCTTAAGAATATATTAAGTAAACTTCTACTCACTACTTGGAATGTCCGTCCGGTGAGAAATAAATGACTAGACATTGCCGATTACATCACAAATAAGGATATTGACATTCTTGTACTGACTGAAACATGGTTAAGAGATACTGGTGGTGAACATAAGGCTGCCGAGTGCACACCATCACATTGTATTTTCAAGCAACAACCAAGAGTCGGCAAGACATTTGGTGGTCTAGCTAGTATTAAATCTTTCGAGGCTGTGAAAGCAACAATTCTGCACCGGAAACTCTACCTAAAAATACTCTTGTCTATCGTCCGTCACGTCACGTAAGAAACAAGTTAGCTGTGTCACAGTTCTTGATTGAGTTCAATACCACTCTTGAAAAATATGCCACAAGTCCTGGTAATCTCTAAATCACTGGAGATTTCAATTTACACCTTGGAGAGGAGAACAGTTAAACGACCCAGAAATTCAACGACATCATTAGTACTTGAAATTTCAAACAATTGGTCAAACAACCAATACACAGAAAGGGTAAGATACTTGATCTTATCTTGTCTAATTCAACAACAAATATCAGTACCGTTTCTATTGATACTTTGGACCTCTCTGATCACAATTCTGTTAATGCTGAACTCGCTCTTCCGAAACCATCACCTAGCAAACGTGTAATATCATATCGACGTATTGCTGCTATCACAGTCGACAGTTTCATTGAGGACCTGAACAAACGATCTGATCTTGTCTCCCCACCAAATGATCTTCCTCGGTCATATCAACGTACAACCGCCATCTAACAAATGTTCTTTAAAAGCATGCACCTCATAAGAAGAGAATCATAACCATACGTCAATGTACCAATTGGTTCACACATGCCATTGACGATGCGAAGAAAAGGAGACGGAAAGCTTAAAAACAATGGAGTTAGAACAAAGCTTCGGGTTCACCGTCAGATATACTCTAATGAATGCAAAAACGTCGGTCACTCTATCAGAAATGCCAAGAAAGTATACGACTCCAGCCTAGTAATAGATAACCAAGGTGACCTTAAATCACCATTTCATATCAAATCACCACTGTCTGGAAACAAACAGGATAAGGCTTTATCAGAGCACACGTCAACCAAAGATCTAACAGAACAGTTCAGCCACTACTTCAGAAGCAAAATAACACTTATTCTTTCAAGTCTAGATAATGCACATCATACTCATCAGACCGATTTTGAATTTCAGGACTCAGATATCCCATCGTCATTTGTCACATTTCAAACTGTTGTGAAGGAAGAAATTGACAAAGTTATTTGAAAGTCACCATCACCACCATGCTCACTCGAACCTATCCCTGTAGATCGTCTTAGGAAATGCCAAGGTAAACTTATGACCATCATATCTAGGATAATCAACTTATCTCTCACAATTAATACTGTTTCTGATTCACTCAAGAAAGCTGTTGTCACACCAATACTCAAGAAACCATCACTTGAAAAGAATTTGTTCAAAAATTACAGGCCTGTCTCCAACCTACCCTTTCTATAGAAAGTCATCGTAAAGCTAATAGCACATCAGTCAACAGCATATTTGACTGCCAACTCACTGCTAGAATCATTTCAATCGGCGTACAGAAAACACCGCAGAACTGAAACAGCTCTCACTAAAGTCAACAACGATATTTGTTTGGCACTTGATACTGGCAGATGCATTCTCATGGTTCTCCTCGATATCTCCTCTGCTTTTGACACTATTGATCATGACATATTCATCACAAGCTTATCAAAGCTTGGCATTGCCAACATCCCATTGCAATGGTCTACATCATATCAAAAGAACAGACAACAGTCTATATCCATACATGGCTCGCTCGATATCAGAATGCCAACATCTGCAATTTAGCGTACGACAAGGTTCAGTGCAGGGCCCTCTCTTGTTCTGCATTTACGTCCAACCACTTGCTCAACTAATTCGACGTCACGATATCAACTTTCACCTGTATGCCGATGACAATCAACTCTACCAGTATTTGCCCAGTCTGGCAGGTTATCCACAGTGCATAGGATGGAAAGAGTAGTCAATGAGATTAAAACTTTGATGACATGTTAACAAAGTCCTACTGAATGATGACAAAACCGAAGTTCTTGTAATACGATTTCAGCCCAACCTATCACCTCGTCCTATTGACAACATGAGCATTGGATCTTGTTCTATGGAAATTTTCAACTCTCCAAGGAACATCCCTGTGACATTTGATAAATACTACACTCTGCGTGAGCACATCAACATGACATGCCAAATAATTTACTACCATCTCCTTCAAGTAAGCCATATTCGCCAGAGGAAATCTGTCAGATGTTGGTTCATGGCCTGATCACATCAAAACTGTATTACTGTAATTCGCTCCTGTGTAGTATGTCACCAGCTTCCATTATTCCACTTCAGCGTGCCCAGAATTCTGCAGCCAGAATTGTGTCTTGCGTCCAGAAGTCAGACCACATTGCTCCCATTCTCAAGGAATTACACGGGTTACCGGTACACAATCCAGTATAAAATCCTCCTCATCACCTCTAAAGCTCTGAACAACAATACTCCTGTCTACATATCGCACCTGATCCACTGAAAAGACTTGCCTAGAGTCCTTATATGTAATGACAAAATCCCGCTTCATGTCTCATGGAGTAATCGACAAACTTATGGCAGTCGTGGCTACTTATGCGCTGCACCCCTCACCTGGAATAATATCCCATTAGAAGTGCGCCAGTCACCCGCTCTTGATACTTTCAAGAAGAACATCAAAACTTTTTTGTTTAGTTAAGCATGCTGAGAATAACTCCTATTATGTAGAGCGCCATTGAACACCACTGCGTTTTGGTGTTTGGCGCTATAGAAATCCATTTGATTGATGGATTGATTGGTGATTGATTGTATCGAAATATGCACATAATAATAAATGACTCAGTATATGTATTTGATTAAGTGAGGAAGAGTCTGAGATAGCAAATGAAGACCGCTCGTATGTAAGTATTGCCGTAACAGGATTACACGATCTGTCAAGTCTGAACGTGTTTTTCCAAATTCATCTCAACGCTCTGGGCATTGCGAATGACTAAAACAACTATTAGGATTATACACCCCTCAAAGGAAAACAGGTAAACAAAGTGAAGTTAGTCACTGTAAAGAGATCTATAAAATGGATACTTATAAAAGGAAAGTAATATTTGTCTGGTCTCATGGTTCTGACTAAGAGAACTTAGTGCTGGGGTAGCCTTAGGTGACTGGTCAAAAACAGTCGTTGATGGTCAGAACAACTAAATCCAAAACATGTTACATACAGAAAGTTAATCTAAGCCATTACGTATCTTTAAAAAACCGAGTTACGTCTCATCAACGTTATCTTACATAAATGTTTTAGGATTATTTTGACTGTGTGCAATTGATTCAGCCAAATACAGAACTATTCAGCACATGACATAAAAAGTGAAAAAACAGGTTCCTTTGGACTTTCCCTCCAATCAGGAAACCTAAGACATTTTCAATAACACCCTGTCATCCTGGGGACGATAGAACGCCTTAGGATTAGGAAATACAGACTATTGCCTGGCAGCATTGATTGTAGATATGCAACTTTGACCTGTCTCATTTAGAATATTCAACAAGAATCACAAGTAAAAATTGTTTGCTACTGTTGGTATCACGAATTAGATTTGTACAATACGATACTATACAATACAGGGCAATGTAGTGTACTGCAAAGGAGTGGACTGCAGTAAAGTGCAATGCATTACACTACAGTACAATACAATACAGTACTGTACAGTGTAGTGCAGTACAGTACAGTGCAGTGCAGTGCAGTGCAGTGCGGTACAGTGCAGTATAATAGAATACAATACAATACAATACAATACAATACAATACAATACAATACAATACAATACAATACAATACAATACAATACAATACAATGGAAAATAGTTCATTCTTGATCGATTAAATGGTTTATAACAGTATTATGTGAATTCATTTATTATAGTATTTAAGCATGTAACAGCATTTAATCACAGTATAGTATGAGAGGATGGTCGAGAATGACAGATTCACATCGTGCTTGTTATAAACAAAAATGTAAGAGTGTTAATAATATCCAGAGTAAAATCAATCATTGCAGAAACTCATGCATTTTTTGTGAACAGATGCGAGTGGACATCCAATAGTTGGACGTCCTTCCCTTCCATATGCGTTCAAGGTGCATACCTCGACTTGCCAGCATTGGAATGAAGAAACCAACAGATGGAGTGATACATGGTGCAAGGTAGGTTGTAATCATCGTTTTTAGCTGCGCATGTTGGTGGAGTTCCTATCGCTGTGGGACATATGTAATACACGGTAAGCATAATGTTTTGTACTTAGGCCGAAGGTAAAATGCGCCGCGGGGATAGACATTAGGATTTTCAAACTTTAAAAAAACTATTTTGGCCTAATTCTTCTGGGAGCTTTTTTTAAGCTTACAGAGTGAATGCAATTTTCACCGGAGCGGTATTGTGAACATCGCGAATTTATTTCCCCCCATACAGATAACACAAGAATGGCGGCCATTTTTAAATTCAAATATAATTAAATATTTGATAATTTGTTTCTTCAGTGCCATAATTTGCATGGTGATCTCCAATTTATATTTTATTTTAAAAGGGAATGGTTGATAGTTTACTTGGGGAATATTTGAGCGAAGGTTTAAGTCTTTTAATTTCGAGGCGTGAACGGGGCCTTGGTGGACGTTAAAAGCCATCATATTCAAAGTGATAAGAAAGCTAAATATTGACATATATGAGTTTGAAAATTACATTTAAATTAGGTGGATCCTATGTCAATACCAGAAGAAACGGTCTGCCACTGCAATCACTTGACAAACTTTGGAGTCGACTCATTCTTTGTGCCTGTAAATACTATACCTTGGGATGAATTGTCCTACTCTGCCTTGCGTGACAACCCATTGGTCATTGCCACTGTGTTGGCGATCCTTGGTGTTTATTTTGTTCTGCTTGTGTACATGCGACGGAAGGATATGGATGACATACTTAAAGTAAGGACAAATGTTTGAACTTTAGAATTATATTAGATTTTGCTTCTTTCATTATCGGGTCTAAATGACATTTAACATTGTACTACAACGTATCACTGGTTACTAGTTCTGCTTGTGTACATGTGACGGAAGAATATTGATTACATACTGAAAGTAAGGATAAATGTGGAATTACATTGCGCTTTGGTGTTTGTGGTTAACGTAAATAAGTTATGAATGCCAAAGAATTAAAACACGCGACACAAAGACCAATATAGTGCTGCTGTGTTGTGTAGACAATAACTATTTGTGACACATGTGTTGATGTAGGTTGAAATTTTTGATGGCTCATTTCAGAATGACCTGACTAGAAAAAGCTGCAAAAATACAAAATGGGAGATTTCATCATAATTTGAACATGTCACATTTGAATCATCCCTAAGAAAACGTCACCAAAGCTAAGAGACAACTTGTTTTCTGAGAAACGAATTATTTGACCAAAACGGGCCAAAATTGCCGAAAAAATACAAAATTGCAGATTTAATCACTAGTTTAATGCATCAGAAATGAGATAACCCTTAGCAACCTGTAAATCAAATATTAAGTGGCAAAATTAAAAAAAATACAATATTATATATCACATTAAGTTCATCTGCAAGAACATGTATACAAAACAGCAAAGTTATCAGACCAGTATTTTTTGATATTCAAATGTTTTGACCAAAAATCGAAAAATTGCCCAAAAATACAAAATTATCTATTTCACCATAATCTGAATATATCACATTTGAACATCCCGATGAACCAGTCTATCAAATATCAAAGATGTGAGACAAGAGGTTCCAATTAAATAAATTTTTGACAAAATTTACAATTATTGCTTTAAAATACAAATTTGTATATTTCTGTACTATGAGAACACACATAAAATAGGTAATCGCTTTGGACCTATATCCCAAAAATGAAAAGAAGATTTTTGACTATATTTTGACCAAATTGACACAAATTGTCTTAAAATACAAATTTGCGTATTTCATAATCATAAGATGAACAAGCATAACTAAGGTCGTTTTAAGTGAAATGTATATCGAAAGTCAAAGCAATTGAGCAAGCTGTTCAGAGAAGTTTTTGGCCGAAAACACAAAAATGCCTCCAAAGTACAAATATGTTTGTTTCACCGCGATTTGAACAAACCTTACTAAGGTCACCTCAAGTTAACTGCGTATCAAATTCAAAAGCAATCAGATATGCGGTTTCAGAGAAGAAGGCAATTTTAACAGATGATGGGACGGACGAAGACGGAAAATCAGCCTATTTGACAAGCTCCGATTGTTCCGCATTGCAATTCGTTGATATGTTTTGCTGCAAGTAATACCTCTCTGAAGAAACCTATCTCTTTATATATGTTTTTAGGAACTTGATGTATGCCCTTTAGTCTCATAAGTGTTTTAGAGTAGATAACAGTGCAACAGGCACGATTAACGACTCAAGTGCATAACCGGACATCCACTTGCATTGATGACGTAAACTAATGTACAGGTGACATGATTGTTCTGTACTGGTACATCGTTTCAAGTGGGAAAATGTGAAAGTTTAATTATGTATTTCTTTCTCAGTGGAGTGCAACACCCCTGATTGATAATCGGCCAGAAGACAAAATCGTATACCACATGACAGTGTCTACTGGATTTAAAAGCGGATCTGGCACAAGATCGAATATCTGTTTTAGAATCGTTGGAGAAAATCGCGATACTGGTATCAGACAATTGAAAGACGATACTGGAAAGGTAATTTGGAATTTGAAAAAAGTACACTTACTGACATATCTGTTAATCTTGTGGAACCTTTAGACACATCAGGAACAATATGTTGTAAAGGCTTTTTCTGCTCTAAAGTAATTTACAAAAATACTTTTGCATCCTGGAATTACTTTTTGGAAGTAGGCTTGTGAGCAGTGCTAGGGTACATTTCAAAATAATATCGACTCATATATCTTTACATTTTGTAATTCATTAGAACAATATTTTTCTCACTTTTCCTTTTCGTTTACGATATTACTTACTTGTAATATTCTAGTGCCACAAAACAGCGTACCACTTTCATGATGCAATGGCAAAAGCACATTATCACAGTTAAATATTTACAATCCTGGACAGTCAATCATATGTCTACAAAAATCACCTGTAGCATTGTTCAATTCATGTTGAGTCACATTTTATTGTTTACAGGACATGTGGTAGACAACGAAAACGTTTTACTATTTTTCGTGTAGAAGACAAATGCAATGTAACAAGTAACATTATTTTTTATTTTGTCTATGTCTGTTTACTGTTTCTAGGTCTTTTCCGGTGGAAGTGTGCATCATTTTCTGTTACATGTTCCTGAGAATCTTGGTAAACTGTCGTATCTGCATGTCTGGCACGACTCGTCTGGACTTGGTGCTGATGCATCATGGTTCCTAAATCGCATCACAGTTGCTGACATTGAAAGCAAATCAAGGTAAGATCAAATCTTGTCACAGAAGGAAAAATTGAACTCCCTTCCTCTTTCAGTAGCGCAATCGGTGGTGACTACAAAGGTGGCGAATGCAAATTCATGGCGCATTTGTGGAATAACTTACCTTGATGTCCCGTATGGTGTAATTTACCTCGCTTGTTTCCCTCGTATCAATAAAATTCCTTTTCTGATTTTCATGTGAAGAACTCGAGTAATGCATTCTTTGTCCAGAAGGCCTGAAGGAGTAGATTTAATTGTAGCCCATGTTACTTTCCCCTCTTGTGAATCTCTTTTGCAATGAAACAACAGTTTAGAAGATTGGAAAAAAATAGATTAGCATTACATCAAGTTAAGATAAAAACTGTTTAACTTGTTATGACTTTAATGTGACAGGTTTGATTATGTTTTCTTCATCTACAGTTATACCTTCCTTTGCAACCGCTGGTTAGCAGTTGACAAAGACGATGGGAAGATTGACAGAATACTAGCTGTGTCAGGGAAAGAGAATCTGATTGACTTCTTCAGTACGTTTGGTGCTAAACGTCAGAAAAGCCTAACAGATGACCATTTGTGGTTTTCCCTTTTCCTTAGACCAACGCGTAGTATATTTACACGGGTTCAAAGATTAGCGTGCTGCTTGTCATTACTATTTGTATATTTGATTTCAAATGCAATGTTCTACAAAACTGATACTGAAAGTGAAAAGACGTCTTACACGATGGTTAGATTTGGTCCGATTCAGTTTTCTCTGCAACAAATCTACATTGGCATGGTCAGTGGACTAATTGTACTTCCAGTGAATCTGATCATCATTACCATATTCAGGAAGAGTCGTCGATGCCATCGTGTCACCATCATAGGAAAATACTTCAATAAACTTTTTCGCAAGATATTCAGTCGGAGATCATCTCAACGAACTGTTTATGGACCAGGGAGCTACACGCCACTTGACCTGACTACTTTGGGTGAAAACAGAGCAGCACACATGCTACCGTGGTGGTGTATTTACATTGCCTGGGCAGGTGTATTTCTAGTGACGACCGCTTCTGCTGTTTTTGTTATAATGTACAGCATGGTGTGGGGCAAAGAGAAATCAAAAGATTGGCTAACTTCATGCACGATGTCATTGCTTGAGTCAGTAATCCTTCTTGAACCGTTTAAGGTTTGTGAAACAATCGATATCATATTACTTTTACATGTGCGTATTTCTTTCCATTAGTGAGACATGTTAACTATGTCTGGTCATTTTGAATCGAATTTAGTGGTTATGTTCTGTTTTCTTGCAATGTTTTTTTCTTATCGAATATTAATTTGAAGAATATATATTCATATGAAAATTGACCATGAAATTTCACTCAGATATTTGATATTCTTTTACTTAATGCCTTGTAAATATTATTGCCATAGTAAACTACATTGTAAGCATTAGAAGACTGTTAGATATAAGAAAATAAAACTTAACCCTGCATGTTTAGGAATGGGGGTTTGAAAACCCTGCATGTTTAGGAATGGGGGTTTGATCCAAAAGGGTGTCTATCCAGCAAACGTATTTATTCGCGGGAAGAATTACATGTGGTGTATGTTTTAGTCTCTCACCCATGTTGCCAAAATCGCTGAGTGTCCTGTAAAGTGTTAAGGCAATCGCTTGAATATGGAATTTGAGTAGCAGAAGAATAAAAGTTGAACAAAACGTCCTTTGATTGCATCCAGCATGATTGCAAAACATGATACTGTAACACAAATACCGAAGTCAAAACCAAACTCATGAAATTACACAATTTCGTCCTTGTCTGTTTAGTGGTCATCCTTAGACACGTTGAGATATTGACGCAGTTTGCTTCTGAGATTCTGTCACTGTACGGAACAATGGGTGATGATTTTTATGAACCTTGCATTACCGGAGGATGCAGAACCTTAGGTCAAGGGTTGCGGCAAGTTGCATATCGTTTGATATAATACATGTACTTCTTCTTTTGCTATCCTAATAAGTAAAATTGAAAAACAAGAAAAGAACAAAACACATAATAATGCACAATAATAAATGTAAAGCACATAAGGCATTAATGTGATTTCTGGAGAAAATCGCATTCTTCAGTGATAATGGGAAAGTACTTAAATATGACTTTCTGTTTAAGCTACCTTTCGAGCCTTATCAAATAAAATGTTCATAAGAAGTGTCTGTATCTGAGTAATCGTTTTAAACTCAGGAAGTCATATAGAATGGGGAACAGATGTCAGCAGGAAACAATTGAATACTGCAAATTAAAGTGTCCTGCTGAATGTATAACTTTTATGATGAGATACTACATTACGAATTTTCACTGATTTTACAAACTTTGCCATTGATATCTTTCAAGTGAATTCTACCATAAACGTCTCTCTAACATAGAAATGATTTCATTCATATACCGTGTCAATGACTTTTATATGTAATGCTGTGAACATTTTGTATGGTATGCACGGCACTTTTATAAATGAATCACCGCATTAATCTTATTTACAACGGTCATTTATCTCACAAGGATTGTCACATTTCAGAACAGGAGCTCAATGACTTCGAACGTGATCCCTGGTCGTCCACGATGGATGTTATTTTGATATTTAAATGGTCAATCAAATGTGCAGATCGACGAAGCATAACATTTCGTACCTGTAATATTATTTTCGCTGTCTTAATCGCCAAAGAGAGAATGTTCTGTTAATCTTTTGATAGACTCATCTGCTTTGATAATGATATCATAAATCTATCTGTCCCTGTTTCAGGCTGTTGTCGTATCATTTGCCTTTTCACTTCTGATTCGGAGCCCAGATATTGAAAAAGATGAAGCCGATGATGGAAAGCGAGGCACTGACACAGATAAGAAAGAAGACATTACTAAAAGGGATATTCTCGACTCTGGTATTGTTCTATTTTGTTGTTTATCCCAGAGTACAAAATGTATGATCACTCAATGCTTTAAATCTTTATGGCAAAATCGTGTATGCCTGAGAGTGTATATGATCACATACCCATCAATTTTTTGTTTATCTGCCCACTAATGGGCGAAATGGTGTGGAAATATTGCCTTTAATGATGAAAATTGTAATGTTTAATGAATATGAATTTGCTTAAATGTTAAATCACATACGAAATACCTTTTGCCATTTTAGTGTACATTTAAGGTTATCATGCATAACGCCTACAACATGCAACCCATTTTATTAAGACCTGTTTCCTTTGTTTTTACACTATTTTGTATCGGTAATCTTAGCCATACTTGATACAGCTTCTGGAAGTCTGCTCTTTTAATGCATGCCTTGATGTAAGTGCTAATCATTGTGTTGATTTGAATGTGGTCATCCAAGGAGTTAGCGACCGGGCCATGTGAACGATACATGGACCGATTTCCATTGTTACACTGTTCAGTGAAGCCTTTCGATGTTTTCGGGTCAAAGCAGACGCTTAACGCTAGATGTAAATAGTCATGCACGCACTGATATTTTGAGTGCCGCAATAATTTGTTTGATGCTGGTCGATAATGGTAGAATAGTTTGAGAATGCCCTGCATGATACTTAATGTCATATAGCGTTAATTGTGAAGAAGCATGTGTTAAAAATATTGCCTGAGTACATGCATTGTGTGCTCTCACAGCGGGAGACAATTTGCCCTTCTGGCGTCGAGCAAATTCTCACCTGCTCTTGGGCACATAAGCCCATGTATTCAGTCAATAATATGAGGTCATTTAAGCAAATAAGTAAACCCAGGATGGTATATATACGAGATTTGACCAGTTTACGATAGTGTATGCAAGAGTGATAGCGAGCGTATATATGAATGAACTGGTAAGAACTGAGTGGCATATCGTCGCAGGGTGTGATTTCTTGCTATTGTATCATAACTGTATATTGAAACTTTGGCATAAATCGTAAAAAAGGATTTTTGCTTATTCCGAAAGCTTTCGCGCTTGCTAACCCAGCTTTATCGCTCATATACCACAGTGGTTTTCACGTATCGACCAATCACATTGCTGCGTTTGAGCCAACAATATACTGATATGACATAATACACAACATCGCCTGTTCCTTTGTCGTATAAGCATGAGTATCATTTGTGCTGCGCCAAATAGGAGACGAAGTCAAGTGTCTGACGTAGCACAAATTGCACGAATGTTGATACCACGTAAGGAACAGGCAATGACAGATTTATCATATACCCATGCCCAGGAATTTCAAATGGTAGAATTATTTCGCCACGCGCATAAATATAGAAATATTTGTGTAAACAGTCTTTGTAAACTATACAAAGAAGTCAAGTAACACCACGCGCGACAACTCCCTCCTGTCTTTATGAACACCAAGAGATAAATACAGTGATTCAAAATAATCATACGAGAAGAACTTTTATAGTACAGTACGTTTGTAAATTCTTACTGATCAATGCTTTCTTCTGCTTTTAATCACTCCTGATTACGATCGCGCTAAATCGTCGTGGAGAGTGGTGGCTATTTTTTAGTTTATGCTGAGAGTTCCATGTCAACAGGTGGCGCGCGCGACATAGCTGTCACGCCGTGTGCACACTACCTCTTAGGAAATTGACCGTGCCATGCGATCGGTAGAATATATTCTAGAGCCTGCCTAAAAAATTACAAGAACTTTAACGGAAGATTGAATATACAGTTACCGTATTTAGCAACCCGAAATATCCTCGCTCCTCGAAGCCTTTCAAAGTTTTATGTCGATAATATCGCATCGTAGGTTCCCCATCTTGTTTGTTTACTTTGATTACCAAAAAATTGCAAATGTAGTTTTTGAACACTCCAAAATTTATAACGTTGATCGTGCATAACTTGCCGTTTACCACGAAATATCACAGCTGATATTTTGAGATATACGTGACGAGGACGGGGTGATATAGGCAGGGGTATATGATAAAATATATTATATGATCTGCACTAATGTCTGAAAATATTTTTAGCCCTTCAGGTTCAGGTTAATATATTCGGCTAACATGCTTTGTAGTGTTCCTCATTAAATATCAAGTAACGAGTAACGTCATCATCAATTTCATAGTTTTACCATACGCCGATCCTATATTATAGGGTTATACACAAAAAACGGCCCTGTATGGACGAGGGCTCAGTGAGTGACGTATTGGACGAGCCGAAGGCGAGTCCAATATGTCACTCCCTGAGCCAGAGTCCGTACAGGGCCGTATTTTGTGAATAACCCTATTATTATACACCTCCCTCCATTAATCGTCCGTATAAACTAATTCTATGGTAAATTTTGAGGGATTCGGCACGCGCGATATGATATATGAGTGGAACGCGCGCGATTACTGCTCCATAGTTCAAGTCCCTTGCGTTGGCACGAAGCCATATAATTTTCAGTGCAGTACAAGCAAACTTCGCTGAATGTTTTCAATTTAATTAGTTTTTTTCAAATAAAAATCAATTGCATTTAGACTCAGTTTTGTGTTTAGCGTGTTTTAAACCTTATACTACGAATGCATTTTGTGGAAGTTGTTATTATGTCTATTACGCACCGTAATATAGTTTGTTTACATCCGATAATCGCTAGGTCAAAGGTCAAATAGGCGCGTCGCGCGTCTCCTGCATTCGGGACTCCGCGTACTATACAAAATACGGAAAGTTATTGGACGGTCAAACTCTCATAGGTTACGGCAATAGGTGAAATAATTTGATATATCATCATCAAACTTAAAAGTTAAATCATTATTGTGAAAACTTAAGATTTGAATACAGTTATGAAAAAGAAGATTAACGAAAAACATCGTTTCTCAACTATAACTCATTGATTTAAGCTGCTTCAATAATATTAAAAAAATTCTGTTTTTACGAAAAGTAGGGTCATTTGATATTGAATCGGGAGATTTGAAACCTTTGAAACACTTTCACTCTGACATTCACCAACAGGCCAGAAAATATATTAAAAAAATTCTGTTTTTACGAAAAGGAGGGTCATTTGATATTGAATCGGGAGATTTGAAACCTTTGAAGCACTTTCACTCTGACATTCACCAACAGGCCAGAAAATGATCTGAACTTATCACAATTATATGATTTGTACTGTATTTTTTCCCGTTTCCAGTACTTTACGAAGAAAGTCCCCATGGTCCTCTGAAGTCAAACGAGTTGAACAAGATAAGAGAGAGGCGCACTCGAGAGAAGCAGTTGTCTGCAGTGCTTTATGGGATACTCGTATACTTTGTATTTGTTGCTATGGCAATAGTGCTGTCTTATCACGTCAAAGATCCCCTGGTGTACACCATAAACACGAATCTCAAGAATACGTACATTGACAGCAACCCAAGTTTCATGAAGGTAATGCCAGTTACTAGCACACTTACAACTTACATATAGAATGTAGAGGGGAAACGATGTAAGACTATCAAAACCTACTCTAAATATGCATCTTTTTAGGAGATACAATATACGTTCTTCACAAAAAGCACGTCGTTATTGAACTATTATTCTTATATTACTGATGTGACAGGGTCAGAATTTTTTAACGATTTCAGAGTCACAGAAAAATATAAACATTCCAACTTTCCGGTATCCCCATATAGAAACTGAACAGGTTTGACCGGTCACACCTATCTTAATCTTACTGTTCTCAATGGTTATCTCGTCAATATATCTATCTCACGCTTTTAGCATGTTTTCCCAGAATCTTGAACCTAATTGGTAAAAGATTGGCTGTTTTGACCATCTTGATCACCCCTTTAAAATGGTTCGGTAGGTGACTTGGAAAAAAACATTGTAATTAAAAGTCCCTTCAGCAGTTTAGCGAAACACAGGAAAATATGACACATTTTAAGTAAAATAAGGGAACGTTGCTACACACATCGGCTATTAAATAACTTGGGAGTCGTGAGGTTTAACGTTTTGTGGTATGGTCTGATTGTGTAATTGTTCAGTGACTATCTGAGTGTTGTATATTTATGCTGTGCACTGTGTTGTGTGTCGGCTTTTTGGTGTAAGGAACTAGCCATGTCGAAACGAAGCCAGGTCGGTTATGTCTGAGACACTGTGATTCTATTGACGCTTTCGTTTTGGAACCTCGAGTAGTTCCTTTATCGGTGTGTGTGTGTGTGTTTTGAGTTGTTATAATAATTTAGTGGACCAACACAAATCGCCGTGCACAGACATGGGTGGCTGTAAATTTTGCCAGGACCAAAGACTCTATGTAAATAAACGAAGAACCTCGGTGGCTATTCTGGCGTCTGCACCTTTCTAGTCGGCTTTGTGCGGTAGGGCTATATGGCTTCCGCGTAGTCATGGCCGAGCACTCTTGAGTCTTACCGGCCGTGGGGCTAATGGCTTACCATCGTGCATCGGTTGACGGATAATAACCGTGATAGATAATTGCCTAATAGTGTTTTAGTAGATACTAGTAGTAACCTCTGTGGTTTTATTTTACCTCCACGCGTACGTTAGTCCATGGAGGTGAAAGAGTTCTCTTCTACCTCCATGGTTAGTCGCTACGATCATTGAGACAGGAGCGGAGCTTGTACGGCAAGCATTGTGAAATAACTTGGTCATTACATAATCACTGTTTTTCAAATGTCATTACAAACGGCTTTACCAGGTCTACATAGTTTTACCTGTCTAATGAATGTTAGAGTTGTATTTGTAGGGAAATTTGCGGAAGCAACAAAAATGCCTTGCTTTATTCGGAATCGAATTCGGAATCGGAATCGAAATGCCCACACGTTGGGGATTGCCGACCTGATGAAATAGCAATTGCCCAGATTTTCCATCGATATGAGTGTGTGCGTAAGCAAGAAAAGTAAACTCATGAATTTTAATAGACTTGGTCGGTATGGCCGATTTGCCACAAATAGGCCATACTCACCACGTCTAAAACTGTGTGAGAAAAAGTTGTCATAAAATGCTGTAACATTTCATGTTTACAGCCAAAGATAGATCATTTTGTTTGTTTATAATATCGACACAAATGGACTTGAACAAAGCTTGTCCTATACGGACTTGAGCTTGCCATTTATATCCTACGTAATCTAATAACATTATATTTAGAACACTGGACACAACACTCTAATATCTTCTCCTAGATAAGAAGAGCTGCAGAATTCTGGGAGTGGATGGACACAGTATTCATCCCGAACTTTTATCCAGCAAATGCCAACGTCCTTTCAAATGTAACTCAGAATGGCCGTTATTACCGGATACACAATTCAAGGATCAGACAACAAAGACGGAAAATGGGTAAGGACTCCTGAAGTATAGTATTCTTTTCACATTTGTTGTATATGTTACGTCTATTTACAGCAACTTGTTTCACACAATATATCCGTTTCACATGTATGATAATTAAGTGATATTCTTTAACATTCAATACAAAGATAGTTTATTTTAAGTTTTCTTAAAGTTGTTCATTTTTTTCCCGATTGTAATTAATATTTTTATTTGTATATTGCAGGTGCATGTGAAAGGAATGAAATTGGTAAGCAGTGTGAACAATTCGCAGATAAAGAAACAGCGAACTTTGATCCTAGATGGCAGCCATTTAAATCCCATCCAAACAGATCGAACATTCACAGCCCATGGACTTATCGTCCCCCCTCAGAGGTGCATGGTACCAATTTCTTCGGATATAATGATGTGTATGACACAGACGGTTACATAGCGACCCTTCCGAGTGGAAGAAATAACTCTCAAGAATGTATGAGGTCACTGGCACAATTGTCTTGGATAGATATTAACACAAGGGTTGTCCTTATTGAATTCGATTTATACATCCCTGATCACCGCCTGTTTTCGAGCATAGTGTACGCACTGGAATTCCAAGAAACTGGAAGCGTTGACGGCAAAGTATTACAGCATATGTTTCGAGCACTGAATTTATTCAATGCGTATGCTGTATATGACAATTACAGCATGAACATCTTCTTGTGTTGGATTAGCTTTGCATTTTTCGCCATCATATTGTTGGTGTCATTGTGTCGGAGAATTTGCCAACAAAGGCGTTTCTTTCTAAAGTTACCATGGAATTACTTTGATGTACTCCTGACCGTGACGACCTTTATGTCCGTAGGCTTATTTGTCCTTTGTGATATACACACAGCTTCCGCCTTAAAGGAAACAAGGGCAGGTAGGCATATATAATCACATCAAGTAAATACGCATTTGTCTTGAAAATCATCCTCTTCCTCTGAGGCCATTATACGCTGATGTATTTACGTAAAGGTGTACAAGACTGCACTCGTTTGCTTGTTATAAGTCATAAGCACTGTGAATAGAAATGTCAATTTTATAAGTATGTCCTTTTATTTGTTTTGTAATCGTCGTTGTATTTTTTCTTCAGGAACTGGCCAGAACCTGCAAGGAGCTGCAGCTCTCAACGATTTAATGCATCAGATATTGGCTGTAGTGGTGTTCCTTGCAATAATTCGTTTTCTGAAGTTGTTAAGATTCAACAGAAGAATGACGCTTCTATCTAAGACCCTAAAGGAAGCAGGAGCCAATCTAACTAGCTGTATTGCAATGATGACGTTCTTCATCATAACCTTCGCTCAGATGGGATACATGCTATTTCATACCATTTCTACAAGGTTCAACAGTGTTACCGACACAATACGCCTGTTGCTAACTGTTTGCATTGGAAAATTTCCAAAGCTTGATAGCCTGGATGTCCCGGATCAGAGTGTTTTATTCTTTCTTACAGCATTTGCATTGTTCAATATGCTGATCCTAATAAACATATTTATCGCTATTGTGAATGAAGCATTCACTGCGGCAAAGCAGAAAACTTTAAAAAGTCGCAACTACTTCGAGATTGTGGATTACCTAACCTCTCGACTGAAGGACGCAGCCGCCCATGCAGGCATAGTGAAAGACAGTAAGTTTCACTAGTCGTGATAAAAATTATGTTTATCCATGTTTTACTCATTTGCCTATGCAGAGAAGTGATATTTGTAATTACGTCTTACTGGAAGACATGAACTTACAAACGTTACAAACGTAAATGGTAAGCTACCGGCCCTCAGTAAATCCATAACCTACATAAGGCTACATTCAATTCCTAAGCAGATAAGGGAAATGCCTTACATTTTACAAAAGTACGGTTTCTCTAAGTGGATTGATGTTTGAAATATTGCTATTAAATTGTAACAAAAGAATGGTTTCGTCTGAAACTTCATATCCGTCAGATATTATTGCTGCTTATTTTCTTCCTTCAATGCAGAAACATTTGTCAACAAGATGGAAAATCAAATGGATGACCGTTTAATGGATATTGACTGTAAACTGGACAGACTTGACCAAGCCGTGGAGACATTGCTTCAAAACAATTATACACAATCTAAACACCATTGAAACAACTGTTACTTAAGCCGGAGTCAACTAATCATTTCAGTGATGCAAGGAGTGTAGATTTATTTTTACCGAAGAGGACATGAGATTGTTGGTGTTACTTGTTTCTTGGATGAGAAATGCTTCTTTATATATCAGTTCCAGTCCTGCAATTTGATGAGTTAGCTGAAATTTGTCGTGCAGAAAATCATAGGATGTGGCGCATGTCGATGCGATCGATCTATAACGTAAGACGAGAAAATCACGTTTTCTCACAATGCTTGTCTTATCACTCTGATCCACAGCATGTGTATTTATAAAGAAAATTAGAGGCGCAAGCTCTTTGTTATGTTGAGCTGCTTGTACCCTGGTGCATTGTACACATGTTTTTATGTCAAAGATCCGAAAAAAATGTTGGTGCCTTACATGTCAATAAGCATCAAGCTCTACACCTGTAGCCCTGTAGTTCCTGACATAACATGACAGCAGGTCACAGGTCATCCCTGCACATCCCTTTTTTTGACAAAAGTTTGGGCCGCTATCCTTCAAAAACCAATTCCCTAGCTCATCTAATTTCCTGGGATACTTTACTAGTGTTGTGGATTACGGAAAGTTATGATACGATTATTTTACAATAGGTCAAAGCACCCTTTGTCAGCATTCAACATAAAACCATCTCTAGCCCCTGAAGTTACAGAGATAGATAAAAGCAAGTCAAAGGTCAATCTAGTCCATCCTAAATTTTGGGGAATAAAATTTGGTCCGCTACTGCTCCAACGTCCTTTTTAAAACTAAACTTTTATTCCTTTTCTGCATTTAGGGGAAAAGAGTCATTTAGCAAAGGCCAAGAGATCTGTGTTGTTCTATATCCTTCCAATTGAACAACCACCATATTGCCTAATGGTTTTAGCACTTTTGTTTGACAAGACTTTTAGGGGTTGGTCTTTGGTTGCCCATATGGGTAAGCAAAATTACCAAAATCAGTCATAGATCAAATTTTAGTCCAATGTTGACCTCCAAAGCTTTAGCTCTTGTCGGCTACAGGTAGCTATTTGAATACATAATGAGACGACAATGACGTATGGCTGATGTATAGCGAGTGTTTCTTTCGCAAAGTAGCAGGTGCTCCCAATACACAACAGATCAGAGAAAGCGTAACTGGCGTCCCCTCACGTGGACTTTTAGTCCAAGGGACTGATGTAGCACTGTCGTTAGATTTCCTGGCATTCCTCTGTATCTCCGACAACACATTGGCTTGAACATAACCTGGCGAACTTAGGTATCATGACAGGATGGCCTATAAACAAAAACAATTCCACTCTATTTTCAAGATGATTCGAGGGTTGATATTATGAATTGCGAAGGACCTTCGCACGGTACATTCCGAAATTACCCTAGTATCTGAATAAGGTCAGACGGCCTGCATATTTACTAAAATGTCACAAAATGTCATGGATTTTAGCAGCTCATTAACGTTAACATTCATTAAATTGTGAATTTCAATTGTCCTTTGCTGTATATGCATTCATATAAGATGATGATATCACATGAGTGGTTGATTATACACGCAATTTTATTGCAAATATACTTAAGATTATTACATTTGTCAATTCGTTTATCGTAAAGAAAATATTCTATTCATAGTTTTGATAATATATAACCAGTGCTTTGATATTTTCATTTATGTGTGGTTTTTAAATAGTCTTTGGTTGTATGTGCACTCAGAAAGCTTATATCTGTATTGATTAACTTACACAAATTTTTCAAAACAAATATAAATAAGTGCATTCGTTCGATTGTTTAATCTGTAAAATTACTTTAAAATCTGTAACAATAATTACTGTAAATGTAAAATGGACAAAGGGGAGTCTCAAAGGAGGGCACATGCAAGGTCATAGAGTACAAATTATTAGACAGAACGAATAAGAGGAATTTGCTTTGGTTATTACAAGATTTGTCTGCGTGATGCCCCGACTTTGTTTACCCGATATTGCATGAATTCTAACTTACATATGATTCTTTTCGAAAGAGTCAAAGTTTTTCGTGATTTTACACAGATATTTGAGTACTTATTCACATATATATTAAAACCTTATATATTTGAAGTGTTAAACGTGATTCACAACTTTTCAAGCTGCGTATGTTTTTTTTCCGATTCTGTTGATTTTTTTTTAATGACGTGAAAAGTGCATAACATATTATATGATTGACGTACAAGACGTGTTACAAAGATTAGAATTTCGATAACACATGTGATTTTACAGTAACAGTTATGCTTAGGGTGATTACGATCTCATTGGTTGCTGACATCGCATTTATTCGCTATATGGTTATCTGATGATTTATGTACTGCATAAATGCCAAAAGAAGAAAACGTATTAATTAAAAAAATAGTTTTTGAATATGTACAACAGTGCGTCGAATATATAACAACAGAAAAAAACTACAGGAGAAGAGAGGACAATTGTTACAAAATTAACATATCGAAATGACGTAATGTATATCTTATGTGTGTCTAAAATAATAACACGTTGCGTTATAATATATTTCCTCAAACGCATGATTATACCGTGGTATTTAAAATTGACATTGTCAACGAACTTTTACAACATTCGTCTTGAACAACTTTTTTTAAGGGTGGCAACCTGTCCGAGCGGTTTTGACTGTGATGTCTTCGCCAGGTGACTTGGTTTCGTGATTTGTGAATTCAAATTCGAATTTATTAAGTTACAAAGATTAAATTAACGCAAATTAAGAGGCTTCAATATTAAAAATATCAAAAAAGACATAGTTCTTGCCTTTGAATTGTCATCAGAAATAGATCAGTTTGAAGTATATGACTTCGGCTATGCACTGTTACTGAAGCCTTTGTGGTGCCTTGTAAAATTCATGTTGACTCTGTGTCAACTTTTTGTTTCGGGTAACTCTTTAAAATGAAGTAAACATAATGAGATAGCAAAGAAAAAGACGAAACGAAAATTGTTCTCTTCAGTTATTTATATTACCATTTCATGCATAACTAGTGCTTGACCTGCGGCAAAATCAGGTTACTTCGGAATAATGGACTTCAACAATGAGTAACACCGTGGCTTATCAACCGATACGGATTATCTAGAGGTTGCGGAATTGAATGCTTATATGTTTTAGTTTCCATGCACAGATTTTGTCAACTACAATCTGGCTTTTATTTGCAAGAAGGACTCGCAATGTCAAGATTGGTTTCTTTGCAACTTTTCGATTTTTTGCAGTGAACGGGACAAACCGTGTAACAGTAACAATAGTAACATGCGTAATCATTTTCGTTACGGTATCATAACAATTATTACTGTAAATGTAAAATGCACAAAGGGGAGTGTCAAAGGAGGGCACATGCAATGTCATACAGTACAAATTTATTGTACTCATTAGACAGAACGAATCAGCGGAATTTAACCATCACAGGATTTGTGTGCGTGATATATATATCTTGATGTCCAAATTTGTTTATCGAATTTGCGTGAATTCTAAATCACATATGATTCTTCTAGAAAGAGTCAAAGTTTTCGTGATTTACATAGATATTTGAGTACTTAATCAGTGTTTACAAATATCTTTTTACCCTTACATTTGAAGTGTTAATTGTGATTCACAACTTTTCAAGCTGCATATGGTTTTTTTTTCGAGAATTCTTTCGATTTTACTTTACATGATGTGAGAAGTGTATGGTGATTGACGTACAAGACATCTTACAAATATGAGAATTTCGGTAACGCATCTAATTTTAAAGTGAAAGTTATGCTTAGGATGATTACGATCTCATTAATTGTTGACATCGCACTTATATGCTATGGTTATCCAATGATTCCTGTAATCCAAAGGAAGGAAACGTATTCATTAAAAGAAATAGCTTTTTAATTTGTACAGCAATGCATCGAATTTAAAACAAAAGTGAAAATCACAGTACACAGGAGGACAATTCTTACAAAATTAATATTCTGAAATAACGTCATATATCTTTGTGTGTCTAAAATAATTACATGTAACGTTATAATTTATTTCGTCAAAGGCATGGTAATACCGTGGTATTTGAAATTGAAATTGTCTAGACTTTGTACGCCACTAAGTTTAATACTGAACTTGTATTTTTATACTATTTACGGTGTTCTACATGAAATATCAACGAACTTTCACCACATTGAACAACTTTTTAAGGGTGACGATCTATCCGAGCGGTTTTGACTGTGAAGTCTTCGCTAGGTTACTTGGTTTCGTCACAGAGGAACATAGACAGAGTGGCAACGCTTGCATGCCTTTTGTTCAATGGTCGTCGCGGTAGACTATTGGCTTTTCATATTAAAATGAGCTTCAAAGGTGTTAAACTTTTTGGAGGCTTTGCTTGTGGTTGATAATTACACGAGATTATGCGAAAAATACGACGAGATGGCATCGTACTGCCAGTCGCGTAGCAACCATAGTTACTTTGTGAGCTCTCAGGCCAGAAACACTGCTTCACGCCAATCAAAACATAACACGCCAGCAGTGTCATAAACATGTCCTTCCTTGACGCACGTGTAAAAGACGGTATGACTGACCGTAAACCATTGAGTAAAACCAGACAGTATAAAGACTTTCAAATTTGGTTCAAACACACTTATTTTATATTCATAAAAATATGAGAGGAATTTTTAAAACGGTAAAACTCACTTTCCTGAAGCTCAAAACACTCCCGTTTTCGCTAGCACGTCAATTCCGCTCAGCACCATACGACAACAACAACACAAACTTTGCCGAACATACTTTCGCTTAACAATTGGCTAAAATCCGAAAATTACCGAAGGATGCATGGTCGGCACTCTTCGGAAAAGAGGGGCGAGAGCACCCTGAGGCTAGGCGAACATGGATGGGTTACGTAACCGCTTCACGCCTTAAACAATACCCGTTGCCACTCTGTCTATGTTCCTCTGTGGTTTCGTGCGGTGTGAGATCAAATTCGATCGAGAATTCATTGAGTTACAGGTTAGATTAAAACAAATTAACAGGCTCAAATATTGCAAATATCAAGTAAAAGACAGTTTTGACTTTGTATCGTCATCAAGAAAAGTTCAGTTTAATATATTAACTGTCACAGAAGCCTCTTTGCTGCCTCGAAAAATTCATATCGACTTTGCGTCAACTTTTTGTTTCAAGTCTCTCATTAAAACTAAGGCAACACAATGAGATTGTAAGGAATGGGAAAGGAAGATTTTATTTGAATTATTTATATTACCAATTTATGCATAAGCGTGTGCTTTACTTGCGGCAAAATCAGGATACTTCGGAATAGTGAACTTAAACAATGAGTGACTCCATGGCTTATCAACCAATATTGATTGTTTGGAGGTTGCAGAACCAACTGCTAACACTGCATGAAAACCCAATAATTCAGATAAATTCACATTAATGAGTTGCCTGTATTATAGTATAATACACGTGAATTCACATGAATCCACATGAATACAGGCTTGCTGAATACAAAAAATGGATTCTTGACTGTATTCATCTGTATATGCACTCTTCAGCTAAAATACAGGCAATAATCCATGTTAATACAGTAAGTATTATTGGGTTTTTATGCAGTGTAAAATGTTTTCGTTTCCATGTTCAGATTTTATCAACTACAATCTTGGTTTTTATTTGCAAGAATGACTTAAAATGTTAAAATTGGTGTCTTTGTAACTTTTCGATTTGGAAGTGAACGGGAGAAACCGTGTAACAGTAACCATAGTAACATGCGTTTCTATTTTCGTTACGACCTCACATGTTAAAGTCAATTATTACAGTAAATGAAAATCCACAAAGGGAAGTCTCAAAGGAGGGCACGTGCCATAGAGTTCAAAATTCATTGCCTTTGTTGCTCATTAGACAGAACGAAATTAACAGATTGTTGCCATCAAGGATTGGTTTGCGTGATATATATCTTGATGTCTCAATTTGTGTGTTACAGATATTGCGTAAATTCTTAGTTACATATGATTATTTTAGAAAGAGTCGAAGTTTTTCGCAGATTCGGCACAGATATTTGAGTACTTATTGAATGTTTACATATATATTGATCTATTTATATTAGAAGTGTTAATTGTGATTCAACTTTCAGCTGCATATGGGTTTTTTTCGAGAAATCTGTCGATTTTATTTCAAATGACTTGAGAAATGCATAATATTGTAAGTGATTGACGTACAAAATATGTTACAAAGATTAGAATTTCGGTAACACATCTAGTTTTACAGTGACAATTTTGCTGATGGTGATTATTATCCCATTGGTTGCTGACGTAGCACTATCGGCTATGGTTATCTGACAATTTCTGTACTCCATACAAGCCAAGGGAGGGAAACATGTTTTTAAGAAAATAGCTTTTGAATGTGTATTACAATGCCTCGAAATTATAACAAAAAGTAAAAATTACAGGAGACGGGAGGACAATTCTTACAAAATTAACATTGCGAAATAACGTCATGTATATCGTGTGTGTGTGAAATAATTACATAAAACGTTATAATTTATTTAGTCAAATGCATGATAACACCGTGCTATTGAATTTGTAGGCCACTATGTTTGATACTGAACTTGTATTTTTACACTATTCACGGTGTTCTACATAAAATATCAACGAACCTTCACCACTGGGCAAAATGCTTGATATACAATAATATATACACATATACTGATTCTGTACATGTGTCAAATACGTTAAGTGTACATATACTAATAAAATGCAAAACTACAGTGTACACTTGGTGTGCAAAGATCTGCATTACGTATACTCATGATCTGCATAGAAATACGCCACGCATATCAACGTATTGGAATGTTCCATATACAAAGATATATGTTGCGTATGTAATTAATATTGCGTTCTATATACGTCGATATATGAAAATATGCTAGCGCAAATCAAGCATTTTGTCCAGTGCACCACCTTGAACAACTTTGTTAAGGTGACGATCTATCCGAGCAGTTTTGACTGTGATGTATTCGCTGGGTGACTTGGTTTCGTGCGTCGCGAGTTCAAATTCGATCGAGATTTCATTGAGTTAAAGGTTAGATTAAAACAAATTAAGAGACTCGAATATTGCAAATATCAAGGAAAAAGACATAGTTCTTGCCTTTGTTTCGTCATCAAGAACTAATCAATTTAATGTCACATGACTTTGACTATGAACTGTCACCGAAGCCTGTGCGCCGCCTTGTAAAATTCATGTTGACTTTGCGTCAACTTTTTGTTTCAAGTCTCTTTCATAAACCAAGTCACATTATGAGATAGTAAGGAATGAGATAAAAGAAAGATTGTTATTTCAATTGTTTATATTACCATATTATGCATAAGCGTGTGCTTGACTTTCTTCAAAATCAGGATACTTCGGAATAGTGAACTTCAACAATGAGTGACTCCATTGCTTATCAACCAATATTGATTGCCTGGAGGTTGCAGAACTAAATGCTAAAATGTTTTAGTTTCAATGTTCAGATTTTATCAACTACAAACTGTGTTTTTTATTTGCAAGAATGACTTAAAATGTCAAAATTGCATTTTTTCGATTTTGGAAGTGAACGGCAGAAACCATGTAATAGTAACAACAGTAAAACGCGTAAATAATTTCGAGACGACTTAACAGATTACAGTCAATTATTGCTGTAATTGAATATTCCACAAAAGGGAGTCTCAGAGGAGGGCACATACAAGGTCATAGGGTTCAAATTCATTGCATTTTGTACTCATTAAATAGAACGAAATCAACAGATTGTCACAGGATTTATTTGCGTAATATATCTTTATGTCCCCATTTTTGTGATACATAATTGCATGAATTCTAACTTACATATGATTCTTTTAGAAAAAGTCGAAGTTTTTCGTGATTTTGCACAGATATTTGAATACTTATTCACTGTTTACATTTATATTTATACCTTTATACTAGAAGTGTTAATTTTGATTCAACGTTCAAGCTGCATGTTTTTTTTCGAGAAATCTGTCGATTTTATTTTAAATGACGTGAGAAGTGCATAAAATTGTAAGTAATTGACGTACAAGAGATGTTACAAAGATTACAATTTCAGAAACACATCCAATTGTAGAGTTACAGTTATGTTTATGGTGATAACGATCTCATTGGATGCTGACATAGCACTTATCCGCTATGGTCATCTGACGATTCCTGTACGCCATAAAAGCCAAGCGAAGGAAACGAATTAATTACGAAACTAGCTTTTGAAAGTGTACAATTGCCTTGAATATATAACAAAAGGTAAAAATTACACGATACGAGAGGGCAATTCTTACAAAATTATCATTTCGGAATTACGTCATGTATGTATTTTGTGTGTCTAAAATAATTACATGTAATATTATAGTTAATCTCGTCACAGGTATGAATAAACCATTTCACACAATCAAAAAAGAACAGTATAATATAGTGGTCTATTTGGATAATTCTGATTGTGTACTCTCGTATGACGTGTTGCGTCATAAACCTAGGCTAGATTCATGAATTGCTCTGTTATTATAGTGCAATGATATTGTTTCGGCGTTGCTGATTCAATCCATTTCTTTGAAGTTCGAGGATCACTGAAATGTAATAATCACATCGAATTGTAGCTGAAAGTCTTTACAAAAGAAAATTAAATAAAAAAGTGAAAATAAGGAATCAAGGAATAAATTTCTGTGGATGCAAGAAAACTGACAAATCTAGCCATATACGCCGCCTGGAGGTACTTTAATAATACAATAGTACAACCCTAAATGACGTGCAAAATCAATTGCGCTCTTTACAGGGCACGCTCCAGTTGTGCCTGTTGATTTAGATTTCTAGAAGTCATTATGTGAAAATCAGGGTATCACATAATGTCCATGCATGTTGTAACTTCAGCAACATCTTGATGTACGTATTCATCCTATAAAAGTTATAGCTTATAACAGAGTGTTATAGTTATAGCTTTATCTGACGGTCCTACAATTATGAATCGTGGAAAAGCAGCACATAAGTTGTTTTCAAGAGCTTCCGCTAGCATATGGTACTGATTCGTCGTATGATGTAGTCTTGGTGATATTTGCCTATGTTCTTTTGGTCATGGAAAACCAAAACACGCCTCGACCCAACCTTTTCCTACAGAGATTACCGAAGTTCATGACCGCTAATGCATATATGATGTGAACTGGTCAAAACCGATAGGTATACAATCGCTCGGTTTATTGCTATTATATGATAACAGCATTCCAACTTTCCCCGCACAGAAACTGGAAAGGTTGGACCAGTCACACCTCTCTTAATCGTACTGTTCTCATGAAAACATCTCGTCAACATGTCCATCGCACGCTTATAGCACCGTTTTCCAGATTCTTGAACCTAATGGAACAAAATTGGCTCTCCTGGCCATCTTGATCACCACCCCTTTAAAGTGATTGGATAGACTTGGAAAGCAACATTGTTATTAAAAGTCTCATTAGCAGTTTAGCGAAACACAGGAAAGCATGACACATTGGAAGTAAAATAAGGGAACGCAGCTGCATACATCGGCTTTTAAATTATGTTGGGAATCTTCCTGTTTAAGTTTTTGTGGTATGGTCTGATTGTAAACTTGTTTAGTTACTTTTTAAGTGTAGTATATTCATGCTATGCACTGTGTTATGTGTCGTCCTCTTGGTGTTAGATATTAGCCATGGCGAAACGAAGCCGGGTCAGTAATGTCTGAGACACTGTGATTCTTTTGACGCTTTCGTTTTGGAACCCTGAGTAGTTCGTTTATCAGTCGATTGAATTTATTGGTTTTGTTTAGTTCTTGTCTGATTGCTTTGCTCTACTATCATTGTTCTTAGAATATTATATATATATATATATATATATATATATATATATATATATATATATATATATATATATATATATATATATATATATATATATACGTTTTGATATGTCAAAGCTTTGATGAAGACGCTGTTACCACTTCTTTGCTGATATTTTTTTATTTAGTCTTGCCTTCACTATTGTATCTCTTATGTTTTCGTTTAGTTTTTGCGGTTATTAGTTTACTATTTTATGGGATATCTTGGACCGGATATCTTTGTATGAGATCCTTACCCACGTACTTTTATTTAGTCAGTGAATGAGTGAGGATAAATTTTCTTACAGGAGATTCTCGGTCCAGGGTCTATACTGTGGTATACTTCAGGAAAAAAAATTGTTAAGGTAAGAAGGTTCATATTGGGCAAGCCTTGGTCTTTTTATGTAAGAAAGTACCGGTTGGTCTACCCATGGTTTTTTCCAGTAACCATGAGTTACTATCAACATAGCTAATGCTCTATAGGTATGATGCTGTGTGATCCTCTGTGTACATGTTCTGTTCGCTACGTTACCCTCCGCCACAATGAAGGGAAACATGTGGCTGCAATTTTTTTCCAGGACCAGAGACTGCATGTCAATAAAAGAAAGGCCACGTTGGCTACTCTGTCGTCTGCACACACACCAGTCCGCTCTTTGCGGTAGGCCGGGGCTATAATATGGCTACGGCGTAGTTACAGCCGAGAACTTTTGACTCATACAGGCCGTAAGGCTAATAGCTTACCATCGTGCATCTGTTGATACCATTACAGAAAATCACTTTAGGTGAATACTAATATTAACTCCCGTGGTTTTATTTTTCGGCCATCCGTACGTTAGTCAATGAAGTTCTCTTCTACATCCACGGTTAGTCGTTCGCTACGATCATGGAGCATGGAGCCGGGAGCGGCGCTAGTACCTCCATGTTATAATACAAGCGTTGTGGAATACCTTGATCATTACATGCTCACTGTGTTTCGAATGTCGTTTTAAACGACTGTGTTAGGTCTGCATAGTTTTCCTTAATTGTTGAATATTATTGTTGTACTTAAAGGCAACACATTTATCTTGCTTTATTCAGAATTTTAACTGTCTTACAAAGAGTAATCTTAATTCACTGCAGACACGTAGGGTTTGTCAACCAGGTGTAACAGCCAATCCCCAGAATTCAAATATATATGAATTTGTGCGTAAACAAGAAAAGTAAACTCATACCCACGACGTCTATTATTGCATTTTTCCTTTGCCATATTTAACAATCGCGCGATCTAAATGATAACAGAATTGTAACAGAAACACATAACTGTTCAATAGACCATCAAGGGTATTTTTATCAATTTTCACCATGAGTGTTTCACAAAACCTTTGATAGCAAGATAATGTAATGGTGGACTTGATGAATCAGCTAGAAAATGTTAAAGACAAACAAATTGTAGGTCAAGTTTAACGGTGAGGACTTTTACGATAATTTTGCAATAACTGCCGCCGCAGACGGGTATATGCGAGATTTGGGCACAAGGTGTGACATATAGCATGCGCCACTGGAAGAATGCAATATGGAGTGAATTGTACTCAAATCATAATTATACGGCTAGCTGATATTTTGGAGAATTAAACTGACCTAAAACCTCAGAAATGTGGATTCAGACGCACACTTACTATCTGATTTGAGATGCTGTATCATAATGCTGTATCATGGAATATCTATCTATCTATCTATCTATCTATCT
>LD343236.1:192329-209857 GCA_001465055.1 Ptychodera flava
TTATTTTAACGAGTACTGTATTTTCCGCTAGTCGGCCAATTTTTTACTGTATTCCTTTACACTTGCTGTAGTTTTATCCCTCTTTTGAGGTCATTTGTAATTTTTATCTATCTATCTATCTATCTATCTATCTCTATATCTATATCTATCTATATATATATATATATATATATATATATATATATATATATATATATATATATATATATATATATATATATATATATATATGGACGCTCTTGAAAACAACTTGCCTGCTGCTTTTCCATGATATATAATTGTAAAGCCGGCAGAGAAAGCCGTAACTCTATTCATGATCCAAAATGAAAAAAGTCACAAATGTTCACTGTTTACAAGCATATCAAGATGACACTGAAGTTAAAATATACATGAACCATGTGTTGTACATTCATTGTTTATAACGACTTCTCAGAAATATACATCAACAGGCACAACACAACTTAGTGCCCTATAAAGAGCACGGTTGATCTTTCACGTCGTTTAGGTTAACAGTTGTACTATTCAACAATACCTCCAGGCGTTGTATATGGTTAGCTTTGCCTGCTTTCTTGCGTAAACAGAAATGTATCCCTTGGATTCCCTATTTTCAGTATTTTACTCATTTTCTGAGAAATGACTTTCACCAACAAGTTGATACCTGTGTGGATGCTTGCTTGAACTGAAATTTGAAGTAAAGAAAATTGCCTGCTTGAATCAAAATGCAGACTGTTGTGAAAGATGTCTGTAGTATTCTGTGTATATATAAAGAGTAATAAGGCTCATGGAAATCGTAGCAATGAGTATGAATTTCTGCAAAACACCACTGAGGGTGCTATTATCATCACTAACTACAAATTTCTGTTGACTGGCCTACGCGAAAAAATCAACAGTAGTCACGCTGACATTGAGGATTAATGGTTCTGAATGTTTTAAAATAGGAAAATTGAGCCCAAAGCTTCTGTAGTTGCCTACGGCATATTAATTATACTCGTCTTATGAGCGGATTTAAATTCAGCGTACAAGCCTGAATTTCAAAGGATACAGCATATCCGTCCGTGGAAAATTTGCCTCGAATGTCCAGCGTGGGGCTGTTAATCAAACTCCGACACTGTTTTCACGATCAAAACATCAAGATTACTCTTTATCTTTATATATTTATACTCTTCACACGAAACACCAAAATTTCACTTTCTGCTAATAAATGTATTTCCTGGATACAATCTTTCGGGTGTGTCCTTTATTTTTCAACGACTGAATAAGTCCCAGCGTTCCCCTTTGACGAATTGACAATCTAGAAACAGAAAAGGTGGCTTTAAAGGGAGGGGTTTTCGGAATTGCGCCTGTGCTACAAAAGATAAATTTCATGCAGCAGCTTGCATCACCAACTACCTTGGATACAGTGTTAACCCGACCGTAAGGGTTCCGGAGTACCTTCGAGCTCAGTTCGGACATTCCAACCTTCTCACAACTAGAACTCTAGAAGCATGCGTACGTATTACTTAATTGCCAATTGCAATTATACAAATATACAAACATACAAGTCTCATTGAGCGAGCAATGACGAGGAAAAAGGCAATGTTTGAGTCAGGAATAATAACTGGAAGCTAATCGAGCCTGACTCCATTTTTATTATTTCATTGCAAAATATTTCTTATAGGGCTAAATATGTCTACCGTTAGCCAAAAATCTATAATTTAAATGAAAATAATAAATTAATATTCACACATCTAGGTATTTATGTAAGAGATGCTGTCTTAATGTTTTCATAAATAATTGTCTTGTTGCACTTAGTTTGACAATATCAGGCAGCTTGGTCCAGACTTTTCCACCGATATATAGAATTGCAAACTGTCCTACAGTTGTACGTACTTTCGGGTAAGGTATGATTTGATCTAGTTTAAGTCGAGTGTCATAGCAAAGATCAGCTAGTCTAAAGTAATCACTAGAATTATGTGGTATATTTGACTTGCACTACATATTGATAGACTAGTGTACATCTACCCCCATACACCCTGCTCCTTTCCACTCGCTCCATGAGACTCTATTTAACCCTTTCACCCCAAGTTCCCTGTATACAGGTCCAAGATCACCATTGATAACAATGGGTTAGGGTGGAACCATGGTGGTGAAAGGGTTAAGCTAAATATCAATTTTCAACGAAGTATATCCTCCTGCCTCCTGCCTGTTGTTCACTGTGTCACTAAACTCGATACCGAACTCCCTTGGCAAATTCCTGACACTATGCTCAGTCAGGGAATCTCGGCCGCCTGTGCATGCAGCCAAAATGTTTGAAACTTTCAGCAATACAGGTGTCAGACAACTGCGTTTCCTACTACCTCACCTCCTCTCCGTGTCCCTTGCCTCCTCCATCTCCCCTGACAAATAACCTTCCCTCTCCAATAAGATGACTTTGACACAGCCCCGTGCTTCTCCTCAACAAACGTTGCCAACATAAGTCAATATCAATACTTGACATGTTGTTGCGTCGAGGTAAAATTGCTGTTTCTGAATATGGCATTTTTTTCAAAAAATGTGGCGACGGCGCATTTTTTCATTTTTGTTTGGCGTTGCGAAGGCCGGACACTCTCGCCATACTCGTAAGGCTTGTGCAGGTCCTGAGGGATCGCGGTTGCATTATAGTGCATGTTTAAAGTTGCGTCGCCCGTATTGTCGAACACGGGAAATGATGGACGTTCTCTCAACACGCGGCAGATTTCTTCAAAACTATTCATTTTTAATGATTTGGGTGATCTTTGAGGATAGGCGAGGAATTACCAAACAACGAGTTGCTTTATTATCATGGTATTTGAATTCATTCCGTTGTAGAAATCCACGGTTACGTGTGGTTGGACACAGAGCGGCCGCCGCGTATATGCATACCACTAAGCGGCCGCTCTGTATCGAACCACACGTAACTGTGAAGAAATCATCTAACGGCGATGACAGAGCGGCGCGGTGGAAGGTCTGCAGTGAGCCCCCTGCCATACTGCGCCTAAGGCATCCATATGTTCGCAGTGTTGCTATGAAGGGTCATGAGTTGTACGTCTCGCTCGTGATCTGAACTGTGGACTGCCTGAAATTGGATCAGTTAACTCTCACTGTTTGTTAACCTGGACGTTCTTCAGGTGATATTGCCCACTTCACTTCATCAAGTAAGGTTTCAAGTAGCTCTGTGTGGCAGAGCCCAGCCATACAGAGCTAGGTTTCAAGATGTCAAAATTATCACTGAAATGCTCAATTAGTATTTAGTCAAACATTGGAGTACGTGGTGATCGGATTCCCGGCTGTTGGGGATTCCTCGATCAAAGGAAACGTGAACCATGAGTTGTTTGAATAAATTAATTGTTATTTCGCGCGTTTGGCTTTTTCTGTGGCGAGTGCTCGTTGTTTTTTTCCTGTTGCGAGTGCTCATTTGTTTTTTCTTGCACAGTCCCATGCGTTTTTTGTATTTGCTGTGTCCATGGCACTTTTTATTTTTTATTATTATTATATTTTTTAGTAGATAATGTCCACTTTTGTCTAGAGCCACCACTGCCGACTTTTTTCTCTGATTTTCTCTCTTTACTGTCAAAGCGGCTGGTGGTTTAAATTATATTTTTGAATATCTATATTACGTTTTTTATGAGACGTACTGCTTTTGTAATTTTCTTAAGTACATAAATAAATTATGTATGCATGGTTTTTTGTCTGATTCTATGACTTTCTGTATGTGGTTCACATTTTAATTTTTTGTAATATTTTTTCCGAGTGGTTTTTAGTGGTTTTTAGTGATTTTCTTGTGATTTTTGTGTACGTACCACTGTAAACATATTTTACTTTTTTTTGTAAAATCAGCACTCATTGCACCTTTTACGCGAACTATTATACGTGTATCTACGGCGCGCCAAATGTTGCAAAAATTTTTATCGTCATAAAGTAAAAATAAACTGTCAAATTTTCTTTCTAAATAAAGTCTTAAACGTGTATGAATAACAAAAAAAAAGTTCTTTCGTCCATATCATTGCATTTTATGAATGTGCCTTTTCATAAAAATTAGCATTCATTTGAAAATATGTGTCATTGAATATTTGAATGTGTCTGTACAGATAGAGATGAAGAGCAACCGTCTTTGTGAATTGAAATAAAAATTCGATGGAAATACGGAAGAAATTAAACGAGAAAAGTATTATCGCAAAAAAGGGCACAATGTTATGTAATACTTCATTGTAAAATATCTTTAAACCGTAATGAGCAGATAAACTGTTTGCAAAAAATTGGAAATACCATACTTCCATACTTATTAACGTACATACACGTGTATTTGATAAAAAGGTGCAATAAATGCTGATTATAAGGGAAAAAAGCAAAAAAAAAACATCAAGCACACACACACAAAATATTGAAATGATTATAAACAAAACCACAAATAGCACTTACACAACTACCCAAAAACAAAACGAACCACCATCAGGTCTGACTAAAAAAAGAAAGAGAATCACAATTGAAAAGTCGACCGAGATCGCGCGGGCGTTGAGGCTGAAAAGAAACCAAAACGAAAACAGCTTTAAAAAAAAACCAAAACGAGGTTGCCAAAAAACATAGTAGAAAAAAAAGGGGCCAGTTCGAGAAAAGAAAACAGAGTGGGACACCCCGCAGGAGAAGCCCAACATGTAAATTGAACAATTGTCAACGTCATGATTGTTACAGTTTTATGCCAGAGGGTTTTGGATCAGGCAGGTTGGTCCAGACTTTTCCACCGATATATAGAATTGCAAACTGTCCTACAGTTGTACGTACTTTCGGGTAAGGTATGATTTGATCTAGTTTAAGTCGAGTGTCATAGCAAAGATCAGCTAGTCTAAAGTAATCACTGGAATTATGTGGTATATTTGACTTGCACTACATATAGATAGACTAGTGTACATCTACCCCTGGCTCCAATGACGTGGTAATAAGCCAGCGGCCGGCGGTCCCGTCGCTAGTACAGTACACACCGGCAACCGGCGATCCCTCGCTGTACAGTGTAGGGCCGCCTCTCCCAAACCATTGACAGTCTCTGCCGAAACCATGGAGTCCTACTCCAACAAAACGATGGCTAGCCTACGGTTACGTGTGGTTCGATATATAATAAGCTTAGCGGCCGCCGTGTGGGTATGCATAGGAAATTGCATACCCACGCAGCGGCCGCTATGTATCGAACCATACGTAACCGTGGGTTTAGCCTCTAAAAGGAGTGTGGCAAAGGCAAAAATACTCAGGCTAAAACATTTCGTTTAGATTCGAGGCAACGTTTTCACAAGTACATGTAGAACGCGAACGCGCCCGACTTTACAAACACTGATCAAGCAGCAGCTATTTTTCTGTATACTGTAGCTCTGGGTGGCAGGGCCAGGCGGCTGTGAGTTACCGGCGTTATACGGCCAGACCGTGTAACGCCGGTAACTCACAGCCATGCCACCCAGAGCTATGTATAGGCTACTGCACAAATATCGTAGCTCCATATATTGGACTGTGTGGATATAAAGCTTTCTGCAATGGGAATTGACATGCCTTGTATGTTCCGGTCTAGCCCTGCGAGTATAGTTAGAGTGTCTGGCGTTGCGAAGGCCGGACATGCACTCGCACCATACTCGTAAGGCTTGTAAAGTTGCGTCGCTCGTCTTGTCGAACACGGGAAACGATGGACGTTCTCTCAACACGCGGCAGATTTCTTCAAAACTATTAATTTTATCATGATTTGGGTGATCTTTGAGGATAGACGAGGAATTACCAAACCACGAGGTGGTTGATTATCATGGTATTGGAACCCGATGTATCGAACCACACTTAAAACTGTGTGGAAATCATGTAACGGCGATGACAGAGCGGCTCGGTGGAAGGCCTGCAGTGGGCTCCCTGCCATACCGCTCCTAAGGGACGGACCATTAGATCTTGGGAGGGGGTGGTCAAAAACAGAAAAAAAAAATTCAGAGCAGCAAGTTAGGGAAAAAAATCTTTAAACTAGTTTGCAAAATAAAAAAAAAAAAATAAGAATACAAATGCGTAAAAAAAAAATCTGCAAAATTCTTTAAAATACTTGAATTTTTTTAGATTTTACCGACAGGAAGCAACTTTCTATATTTTGTACCAGCAAATACCGGACGCTACGCTAATACGCGAGACAAAGCGGTACAAGGGACTGGCGAGAGTCTACTGCGTACAAACCAAGCAGGTACACTAGGTATAACATTGAAACTATGGTATGGTTGTCAAGACAGAAGGTTATATTTGCCTTTTAAGATCAAGGTGAACAGATGCGGGCCACATCAGGTTCATTTTTTTTCACAGCATTTTATTTCAATGATGAATGCAAGAATGGGTGAACACATAGAAACACATCAATAATGATAAAATAACACATCAAGTAATTATGTATTATTCTGCTTTTAATAAGGCATTTTCAATTTAAAAAAAAAAACAACCTTAAAAACAACAGCAACACATTTTTTTAACATTCAACAATACACTACGTAGAATGCCATCTATCCAACAAATCCCAACACAAAAACACACAAAAGCGTTGAACTTTGAAGGTTTCTCTATCGCAAATATTGAATAAATCTGCATGAATAATCGATTGTGTGTAGCAAATGCTCAGTGACAATTATCTGAAGGATGTTTCTACCAAAAAAAGAGCATGATTTTAAAAAATGTCAAGGGACTTATGTAGCAAATTTAAAAAAAATTGGACAAGCCCTTTCAGAGAATACAGATTTTTTGACCATAAATGGCATAAATTGCCCTAAAAAGACATATATTGAAATTTCACCACATCTATACACCTCCAATCAATTTGGACATGCTGCTACAGAGAAATAGATGCTTTGATCAAAAAAGGGCAAAAATTGCCCTAAAAACACAAATGTCAATTGTAAATCATGAGATATGCATGATGTTTGGTGGGGTGAATGTAGGCATAATACCATGCAGTAGAAAGGGAAGCCAGGAAACCCAAATAGTCAATTTTCAAAACCATAGGAAGCTACTGAGGACCAAGAAGACCATGTTTCAGAGGAAGATCTGTAATCTGAAAAAACTACTCCCCAAGTATCACCTTATAACATCTTTTTAATCTCTATTTTTCAAAAGCTCTAACGGCAGGAGGGGGACACCCCCTCCTGACCTGCCCCTGCAAAAATACTCTCCAAGTACGACCAAATAACACCATTTTAATCTCTAATTAAAACGCTTGCACGGTTGCTTGTGGTGCTTTGCACCACATCTGATCGACAGATGGACTGTCATTGGTGGTGCAAAAATCAGTCTCTGATTCCACCACTTCTTCATTTCCTTTTGTTCCAGTATTAGTATTAGGCAGTACAATTGTAAAAAAAAAAAATATTCACAATTTCATTGTGACCACCCCCTCCCAAAATTTAATGGTCCATCCCTAAGGCGTCCATATGTTCGCAGTGTTGCTATGAAGGGTCATGGGTTGTACGCCTCGCTCGTGATCTGACCTGTGGACTGCCTGAAATTGGCTCAGTTAACTTTACTCTGGAGCTATTCACTGTTAACCTGGACGTTCTTTAGGTGATATTGCCCACTTCACTTCATCAAGTACGGTTTCAAGTAGCTCTGTGTGGCAGGGCCCAGCCAAACAGAGGTAGGTTTCAAGATGTCAAAGTTATCACTGAAATGCTCAATTAGTATTTAGTCAAACATTGAAGTACGTGGTGATCGGATTCCCGGCTGTTGGGGATTCCTCGTTCGAAGGAAACGTGAACCATGAGTTGTTTGAATAAATTAATTGTAATTTGGCGCGTTTGGCTTTTTCTGTGGCGAGTGCTCGTTGTTTTTTTCCTGTGGCGAGTGCTCATTTGTTTTTTCTTGCACAGTCCCATGCGTTTTTTGTATTTGCTGTGTCCATGGCACTTTTTATATTTTAGTATTATTATTTTTTTTTAGTAGATGATGTCCACTTTTGTCTAGAGCCATCACTGCCGATTTTTTCCTCTGATTTTCTCTCTTCACTGTCAAAGCGGCTGGTGGTTCATAGTATATTTTTGATTATCTATAATACGTTTTTTATGAGACGTACTGCTTTTCAATTTTCTTAAGTACATAAATAATTTTATGTTTGCATGGCTTTTTTTGGTCTGATTCTTTTATAATGATTTTCTGTATGTGGTTCACATTTTATTTTTTGTAATATTTTTTTCCGACTGGTAGTAGTGGTTTTCAGTGATTTTCTTGTGATTTTTGTGGACGTACCACTGTATAACATATTTTACTTTTTATTGTAAAATCAGCACTCATTGCACCTTTTACGCGAACTACTATACGTGTATGTATGTCGATAAGTATGGATGTATGACTTTTTCAAATCGTTGAAATTGTTTATTTCCTAATTACGCTTTAAAGAATATTCTCAAGTTAAAATGAAGTATTAAGTGACATTTCAGTCTTTTGTTTTTTAATTATACTTTTCTTACTTATTTCCTTACGTAATGACACCGAATTTTTATTTCAGTCTAGAAAGACAGTTTATTTTTGCATTTAATAGATAAATATTTATGAAACATTGGGCGCGCCGTACGAGCACAGTTACATCTGTTTTGAAATGACGTTCTATTAAAACGATTAACTATTCATGAAACCATTCTTAAAGAGGCACTCCCACTTGGTAACATTTTTAAAACACATTTTTTTTAATGCCAACGGTCGATATTTGACGTGGCGACTGCGCGCGGATCGCGAGATATCGATAAAAACATGTCATTTCACGAGCGTATTTTTCACATCCCGAAGTTTTACGATCGTTTCTGATTTTGACCCGAAATCCCCCGAAGGTTTGTTATTGTGCTGATTGACGATATTTTAGGGAGTCTACAATAAGTTCGAACGACGAAATTAATTTACTTCCCACTGCAAAGACTTTAGGCCTATATACAGCATTATGCCATTACCTCAGGTAAGTTTTGTAAAACTTCTCCTTAGTTTTTGTCGTTTTCATTATTCTAAATCAGTTGTACTCTATTTTTAACCAATACCACATAAACATCAGTTTTTACGTGTCAAATATTAGCCACCTCCGATGACTACATTTTGTCGTCTGCCACACAGTACGCCGCGCGCGCGGTATGCGTCTATGCATACCACGCGGCGGCCGCTATGTATCAACCGCACGTATCTGTGCTGGTGACCTATGCGAATAGTGGAATCAGCAAACTTTGTTTTCCGTGTTTTCTCCGAGTCAGTAAGACTCGACTTTCGCCCACGGGGCATGACCGATCACCGACGCGAGTGTTACTGTGGCGTACAGCAACATTAGCGTAGACTCGTACTCCATAGCTTAGTTGACAATGGCCCCAGTGCCGAACGTTCGATGTTCGGAAGCTGAATTTCGGTTGGCCACCGGAATTCAAACTTTACTTTTTTGAGGACATGTTTTTATCGATATCTCGTGATACGCGCGCAGTCGCCATGTCAAATATCTCCCGTTGGCATTAAAAAATGTGCTTTAAAAATGTTACCAAGTAGGAGTGCCACTTTGATATATCGCAATACCTTCCTTTAGGAACAATCTCTGTCGGAAAAGGTTGGGCCGGGACGATTTTTTGTTTCGTGACCGAAAGGGCATTATGGTACAGGATATAGATAATTTCCTAAGAAAGGTAAATACCACTAGACTAAGTCAGTCGACGAAACACTAAGGTATGCTGCCGGGCGCTCTTGAAAACAACTTGCCTGCTACTTTTTCACGATACATAATTGTTTGGCAGATAGAGAAAGCTGTAACTCTAGTGTTCAGGATTCAAAACTAGGAAGTCACAGATGTTCACTGTGAACACCTAGATCAAGATGGTGCTGAAGTCACAGCATGCACTAACCTGGTCCAATACCCTTTTTTTTCATATAATGACTTCCATAAATGTACATTTATAGGCACAACACGGGCGTGCCCTATGAAGAGCGCTATTGATCTTGCACGTCGTTTAGCGGTGTACTATTCTAGAATGCCTCCAGGCGGTGTATATTGCTAGCTTTGCCAATTTTCTTGCAACCAAAAAGTGTCATACTCAATTTATCCTAATAAACCACTATTACTCTTGTTTTGTGTGCAATGATTTATTCATGCCTGTGATAAAATTAATTATAACGTTACATGTCATTAATTATACACACACTAGATACAATCATTCGATCACCATTGCGAATAAATGCGATGTCAGCAGCCAATGAGATTGTAATCACCATAAGCAATGTAACATCATCTGTGTTACCAAACTTCTAATCTTTGTAACATTTCTTGTACGTCAATCATATGTTATGCATTTCTCACGTCAGTTAAAATAAAATAGGCAGAATTCTCGAAAAGGAATGCAGTTCGACGAATTGTAAATCACACTTAACCATTCAAATTTAAAGTTGGAATTATATGAAAACGTGAATAAGTACTAACAATGGACAAAATGCTTGATATACATTCACTATATTTACGTATATTGACGTATAAGGAACACAATATTAATTGTATACGTAACGTATATCTTTGTATATGGAACATTTCAATACGTTGATATGCGTAGCGTATATCTGCGCAGATCATGAGTACACGTAATCCTGATCTTTGCGCACCAAGTGTACACTGTACCTTTCATTTTATTAGTATACGTACGTGACGTATACTTAACGTATTTGACACATGTACAGAATCAGTATATGTGTATATATTGTTGTATAGCAAGCATTTTGCCCTGTTTAAATGTCTGTGCCAAGTCACGAAAAACTTCGACTTTCTAAAAAATCACTTGTAAGTTAGAATTCACACAATACCGGTAAAACAAAAGTTGGGACATCAGGATATATATAATGCAGAGAAATTATGCACTCGTCACAATCTGTTGATTTGGTTCCTGTCTTATGAGTACCAAACGCAATACATATGCATTCAAGACCTTACATGTGCCCTGTTTTGACACTTCCCTAAATTGTTAAATTAACATTTACAGTAACAATTGACTGCAATAGTTACGCATGTTACTTTGGTACTGATACACGGTTTCTGCCGTTCACTTCCAAAATCGAAAAGTTGTATTGAAATCAAACTTCCCATTTTGAGTCATTCTTGCAAATAAAAATCATATTGCAGTTGACAAATTCTGAACATTGAAACAAGAATAATTTAGCATTTGGTTCTGCAACTTTAAGATAATCCATATTGGATGCTTAGCTGCATTTCACTTAATGTTGAAGTCATTCCGAATCAACCTGATTTTGCCGCAGGTCAAACACACGCTTATGCATAATATGATAATATTAACAATTCATAATCTGAACAATGCCTTGCTATTTCATAATCTTGCCTTCAATTGAAAGAGAGACCGACACAAAAAGTTTATATGAGGCCAAAATGAATTTTACAATAAGGTGCACACCTTTTAATGACGAAGTCATATAGATCAAACTTCCCCTTAAGACAATACAAAGGCAAGGACGTTGTTTTATTCTTCATTCTTCATATTTGCAATATTGAAATCTCGTTATATTTTTTATCTAATGCATAATTTAGTAAATTCTTGACCGTATTTGAACTCACAGCGTACGGAACCAAGTCATCGAACGAATACATCAAAGTCAGAACCGCTCGTATAATTCCCCATCCTTCAAAAGAGTGGTTCAACAAGAATGAGGTGAAATTTTGTGCACTATTTCCATGTAGAACACCTTGAATTGTGTAAAACAGAATTTCAGTATCAATTATATGCATACTGGCGTACAAAACAATACAAATGACAATATAAATTCATTTTCAAATATCATACAGTACTCGAGTAAAATGCCTTCCTACTTCATGTCTTCATATCGTTTGTTTGACATCAAAAGTGAATGGTAATGGGCTAATTCTTGCCAATTAAGTTATCTCCAATGGAAGATAGTAAACATAATTTGTTTTGATAACTTTCGCCAGGAGTTTTTCAATTATGGAAGAAATACCATATATGGTGACGTGCACATTAAAGGTGTTTAAATATGTAGATCCTGATATCCCGTATTCTAACAGATGTTAGTATTTTTAAAATTTACATTTACAATTTTGACAATCAAACGAATGCACTAATTTGAAATATATTTGGTCTAAAAATGTCCTTAAGGTTAATTACCAATCGAGATATTAGCTTACGTTAATGCACATACGATAAATTTTAAATAAATCACACGTAAATGAAAATATTAATGGGTTGCTAATATGTTTTCAAAACTGTCGACAGAATACTTTCTTTACGATTAATGAATTGGCAAATGCGCTAATCTGAAATATGTTTACATTAAAATTGTGAGTGAATCAGCCATCATTATCGTCAACTTATTTGAATGCATATAAAACAAAGGAAAATGAACATAAAATTAATGAAAATGTAAATTGGCTGTTAAAGACTATGACATTTCGTGTACATAAGATACATCTTGTATATATATATATATATATATATATATATATATATATATATATATATATATATACGGAATCTGAAAGTCACTGTTAGGTGTTTTTAATCAAATTTAGGACAGTCGTTTTTTGTGAAATCGAAATACAACAGGATACGATGTCAATTTTATTGACACATTAAAGGACTATTAGTTTTATTTTCTGTTGCTATACTGCGTCATTCAAAATAATGTCAAAAAGCACATAAAATAGTCTCAAAATGAATAAGAATTTCACTTCCGCATTTTGCTACTTTCAAGAGCCCTCACGATCACAAAATGATAATGTACGCCCAAAATTGGTTTCGGAAACGGCATCTACGCATGGCATCCATGTTATTACTTTGGCAAAAGAAATAATTAGCCATCGTGCTAGGACTATTTAAGTTTAACCGTACGATTATAATTTACACTATGACTTTCACAGTCGTCAACATATGCTCTTTTCCGTACTCAGTGTTACATGGTCGACACTCGGAAATGACTGCAAGTAAAACCATCCAAAAGTACATACGACCAAACGCACGCAGATGCCGCCTTCATTAGGGCTTTAGTAATATCGGATTTTGCAATCATTAACATTTCGCATTGTTGACATTTTTTTTAACTTTCAAATCGTGCCACAACATCACCAAATTACCTAGCTACGACTTTAGCCCTTGACATCCTCGACACCCCTCAGCCAAATCCCCGCGGCCAACTCGAATTCGACATTCTAATAATAAATAAATCGTTTAGGTTAAAAACCATCATTTCAGTTTAATAATGTCTGAACCAAATAATAGATGTATTTATCGCATTCGAACGGAATGAATGAGTGAAATAATCGAATGACCGAATTGTGTACGGCGAAAAAGAACAACATATTGCAAGTTTGCAAACACATGACGTAGAAGTCACGGATTGTGAAGATACTTTTAAATCTGTTCAAAGTATTAATTACACAATGAATATATTTCTATACCCTAAATAAAAAGACATTCATTTCGTCAATATCACTACCGGTACGTTACAAATCTACGTATTAAGCATTTTGGTATTTATAGGTACTAAGATGTGAAAAGGCTCGTATCTTTTAATGCCGGTTTTGGCATTTTAGTGCCGGCAAGGAGTAAGTGGTTAACTGAAGATACGGTACTTTAGTTTTGCGTTTTTGCAACTTTACCATGCTCCGTGTGGGTTGTAGAATGTCTATCATGATAATTTGCAGTCAAAATTGATAAATTATGAATTTACTCTGGTAAGTACTTATGTTATGACCAAGTACACTTAAGGTTTTCGTTGCAATGACTCATTCAAGGGAACAAGTAAAACAAAACGTACAGTAGAAAATAGTTCTACGGTAACAAAATACAAGATGATGACTACAAAAATGACAATATAGCCACCAAACCACGCAAGCGATTGAAATGATTTTCTATAAACTTGAAAGTAATCACGCTAATAATAATATTAGTAAATTATCAATTGAAATAACTGTAAAATCGTCTTCTACAGAAACAACGAAATATTTGAACTAATAATTTACTCATATCACTATAATTAAGAGTTAAACATTGTGATATCCATCTAGATTGGTCGTGTTGCTTGGCAGCCATATTGATATATGCATAAAATGTACAAAAAACGTGAGAAAATTTTAAAATATCATCTTATCCTGAATCACAAAACAATTTGAGCTAAGACTTCGTTTTTTCATATCTAGACTGGCCCACAGTCGCTTGGCTTTTCTCGTCAGCCGTTACTGGCAAGGTATTCACCCGATGGTCTACGCAACAGCCTATTACTAGCGACACAGTCTGCTAAAGATTATTTCTTCAGTTTATTATGTTTTGATATTTGATATTTATATGTCCTACAGACTTGGAGCAAGTATAGTTCATATGACCTTTAGTCTTATTTCTTTCAAGTTTACGAATAGCTTTCCAACTCGCAACATGTGGCTTAGTGGCCATATTGCCATTTGCGTAAAACGTATAGTTACTATGAAATAGCGCTCTGAACATTTGAGCAGAAATTTAGCCTTGAACTTCATTAACACGAGTACTTACAGTTTGCGAAGTGCATTTGGGTATGTTGTTTACCTTAGCGGACACCTACAATAATTCTAACATAACATTCAATAATATTCTTTTGACAAACCAACAGACCAGTCTAGCTCAAAATGTTCCTGTAACCTTATTTATGTGAGTACATGCAAGTTTGTAAACTGCATTTTGATTGGTCACTTTGTTTGTCGGTCACCTGAGTTTGGGATAGGCTTGAATAACCTTTTACCTACTTTCATCTGTTAAAGCAGCTTCAAGGGCTAGAGACTGTTTTATGTTTAATGTTGACAAATAGTGCATAATTTTTTTTGCTAAACATTGGGATTACCTCGGGTGACCTTTGACTTACTCTTATGTATCGCAGCAACTGTAGGGGCTACAATTATGGCGTTTCCCGCATTTTGACAGGCGTGGCCCAAACATATACACCAAATGTGCTTTGATGATCTAAGTTGAACATTGACCTACCGTAAAGCATCCAAGCAATTAAAAGAGCTAGCAAATTGTTTTTGTATGATATTTCTAAAATCATTTTCATCAGGTTGAGGAATGAAACATAAAAATGCTTAACTATCATCCTATCTTCCCTAACTGAACGATCTTAGAAAAAATGGTAACCACTTGGGCCCAAGGAACATTGCTTGCAGCTGTAATTTTCTTTATAATGGCTGCAAGATGTATAGCACAGTGATAAGACAAGAAATGTGATTACGAAAAGTGGTTTTCTCGTCTTACTTTGAGATAGATCGTATTGAAATGAGCCATGTCCTTTGATTTAATTACAGGAACTGATTTATACAGAGATCGTTCAGACTGAAACAATCCAAGAAACAACACCCGCTGTCTAATGGCTTCTTCTGTAAAAACACATCTGTATTCCTTGTATCACTGAAATGATTGGTTGATTACGGCCAATGACAGTAACCGTTGTTTCAATTGCGTTTAGATTGTTTATAATTGTTTCGAAGCAGTCTCTCCACCGCTTGGTCGAGTTTGTCCAACTTAAGGTCAATATCCGTCAAACGGTCATCCAGTTGATTTTCCCTCTTGTGGACAAACGTTTCTGCATTGGAGGAAGAAAATTAGCAGCAATAATATCTTGCATATTGGAGTTTCAGGGGAAGCCAAACTTCTGTTATTGCAACATTCCAAATACTAATGCACTGAGATAAACCATACTTCTGTAAACTGCAAGGCAGTGAGGTTTTCGTTTTGTTGAAAGACTTATGACAAATGCCTGAGTCATAAATGAACCATTACTCTTTTTAGCTTACGAATTTAATACAGCGTTATTTAGGTTATGAATTCCTTTTAGGCTGATAGAATACCATATACGTTCAGTGAGTTGAAATCTCCCACTAAAACTTCATTACAAATTTGTTTAATGTGTGCTTAAGGCAAAATGAATGAATTCAGTTAAATATAATAGATTATTGCAACTTACTGTCTTTGACTATGCCTGCATGGGTGGCTGCGTCCTTCAGTCGAGAGGTCAGGTAATCCACAATCTCAAAGTAGTTGCGACCTTTTGATATTTCATTCTTTGCCGCAGTGAATGCTTCATTCACAATAGCAATGAATATGTTCATTAGGATCAGCATATTGAACAACGCAAACGCTGTAAGAAAAAATAAAACTCCTTGATCCGGGGATTCGAGGCTCTCAAGTTTTGGAAATTTTCCAATGGAGACAGTGAGCAACAGGCGTATTGTGTCAGAAACACTGTGGAACCTTGTAGAAATGACGTGAAACAGCAGGTATCCCATCTGAGCGAATGTGGTGATGAAGAATGCCATCATTACAATACAACTAGTGAGACTGTCTCCTGCTTCCTTAATGGTCTTTGACAAAAGCATCATTCTTCTGTTGAATCTTAACAACTTCAGAAAACGAATGATTGCAAGGAACACCACCACAGCCAGTATGTGGTGCATCAAATCGTTGAGAGCTGCAGCTTTTTGCAGGTTCTGGCCAGTTCCTGAAGAAAAAAATAAAAACAACGATGAAAGAACTTGTTATATTGATAATTCCATTCACAGATTTTATGAATAATATATTAACACAAAGAAGTGCAGTCATGTACAACTGTATAATATGTACGTCAACTCGTGCCGGTCTAAGTGGAAGAGGCCGAAATTTACAAATAACATGATTGGAACTTGGTAAAATTAGATGAGAGTTATTATAAGGAAAGTGTAACGAAATTAAATTTTTACAGCTGAAATTTCACAAAACTATAGAATAGTGTAAAGATTGAAATATTTTAATAGAACAAAATAATGAAAACAACAATTATTGCATACGTCTTTCATAGGCTACATTTTAATGAAAAAAGTTTACTATGTGTAAATGTTATACAGAAACGAGATAAAATGTATCAAAACTCTCCCCGTGACGACTTTTGAGTTAGGACACTTTTGAAATGTCTCTTACTTTTTTTGTGAATTCAGGGCTATATAAACACTAAATCACATGACCATGCCTGACTTAACTATAAATCAATATAAAAACTTTATTTTGGTTGAGGCAAAGTGACAAAATAAGAGTAGTACTAGTATTTCAGTAAAGAAGAATCTACACACAAACATAAATTTTCATTCAAATACGAATATTGTTCATGTGTTTTGAACAATATCGCACTTTATACTGTCATGCACTGATTCTTACTCATAACATTTCGACAGCATCGTAATTTTAGAATAAAATTTCAAAGATGGTTAGCAAACATTGTGTAATATAAAACAGATTTCTGAAATTCGTGATAAATTGTGCTAATGCAATTATCCAAATTACGTTCCAATCATGTTGAATGCGTGTTGAATTAATTTGATCATATATGCCTACCTGCCCTTGTTACTTTTAAAGCGGAAGCCGTTTGTACATCACAAAGGACAAATAGGCCTACGGACATAAAGGTCATCACGGTCAGGAGTACATCGAAGTAATTCCATGGTAACTTCAGAAAGAAACGCCCCTGTCTGCAAATTCTCCGACACAATGACACCAACAATATGATGGCGAAGACTCCAA
>LD343236.1:211286-229145 GCA_001465055.1 Ptychodera flava
AGAAATTCGGGTCGTTTTCGATATACGTATTTTTGAGATTCGTGCTTGCAGAGTACACTAGAGGATCTTTGACGTGATAACATAACACTATTGCCATAGCAACAAATACAAAGTATACAAGTATCCCATAAAGCACAGCAGACAACTGTTTCTCTCTGGTACGCCTCTCTTTTATCTTATCCAACTCGTTTGACTTCAGCGGGCCATGGGGACTGTCTTCGTAAAGGACTAAAAATGGGAAAAGAATACAGTTCAAATTACATGATAATACTGTTCAGTTCAAGTCACTTTCTGACCCGTAGTTGAGTGTCAGAGTGAAAGTGCATCAAATGTTTCAAATCTACCAAGTCATAACTAAACGACCCTAGTTTTCGTAAAAAAAGGAAGTGTTTTTAATATCATAGTTGTTCTTATCATCTAGTTGAAAACGTCCATAATGACGTTACTTGATATTAATGAGAAACACATACGTATTACATTAAACTGAACACTTGGAGGGCTACAAATATTTTCACACACTAGTGCAGATTATAAAAGGAGCCTTCCAGAAGCATACGCTGCATCACGTATGGCTAAGATTACCGAAAACAGACCTTGATAGAAAGTCAAATGTTGTGCGCGTTATACATCATAATCTTAAATGTACACTAAAACTAGGAAAAGTATTTCGTATGAGATTTAGCATATTAGCAAATATATATTGACATTAACATTACAATGTCGTCATTAAGAGCAATATTTAAACACTATTATATGCCCATCAGTGAACAAATAACCAATCTTGATCGGTAGGTGAACATAATTACATTCAGACCATAAAGATTAAAAGCATGGAGCGATCACACTTTGTGTACTCCGGGATAGATAACAACGTAGAACAATACCAGAGTCGAGAATATCCCTTTTAGCAACGTCTTCTTTTTTATCTGTGTCAGTTCCTTGCTCTCCGTCATCAACTTCATCTTTTTCAATATCTGGGCTTCGAATCAGAAGTGAAATCACAAATGATACGGCAATGGCCTGCAACAGGGACGCATAGATTAATTGCATCAGTATCAAAGCAGATGAGCCTAAAATGAGGTAAGCGCAGTATTCTTTATCGGGCGATTAAGACAGCGAAAATAATATTACACGTACGAAATGCCACGCTTTGTCGAGCTGCACATCCGCTTGACAATTTTAATGTCAAAATAGCATGCATCGTGGAGGATCAAGGATCGCGGGCGAAATTATTGTGATCGTGTTCTGAAATGTGACGAAATGTCAGTGTTATTGATCGTTACTTCAATAATGCAGTCTTATTCAACTCTAGATGACCTATAATAACATAAAGGCGTTGTCTTAATAGCCTCCGCTCCTTAGCATAATCGGTCCAAATTGAACAATATGTATCGCTCTTTCTTAAGCAATTGAAGCTAATTTTGGACAATTTATAGTCTAATTAAATATAACACACACTACATCATTAAAAGAAACGTATTTCAATGCCGTGTTTCTACTAAGGTCACTCAACGTTCTCAGACTTATTTGTAAAATAAAATAACAATAATAACTTTGAAAGCGACCTTACAAGACCCAGTAAATACTAGTGCAAATACAACAAAGTCAAATTTCTCCTTTTAGGATGTAAAAGAATAAACGAATTGTCTTAGAATGTTCCGTTTTTGTTTGGTCATCTTCCGAAATTGGCCTTCGTTTTAAACCCGCCTCGTGTATTGGCAACTAATGTTTTGCTACTTTTTGAGGTTTGGAAAAAGCTGCATATCTTTAAATAGTGTCAATGACCAAAGGACCTAGCAAACATGTCTAAAAGGAAAACTGAACGCAATACACCTGTGAATATGTGCTTCCAAATAAGGTATGGCTCGAAATGTAGATGAAACAGAAAGTCATGTGTACGTACTTTTCTACTACCACCGAGGAAGGCGTTTCCCTCAAGAAATCAGATTGATTTCCTCATATCTATGGTTGCAAAATGCAAATAGTTTATATTGTGATGCCGAACTCGGATACTGGTAGTCACACCAGTGTTGAAACAGATTTTCGTCACTCTGACTTATAACAAAAGTGCATGGCGTCTTTTATTTTTTCCAACTTACAAGTGGCGCATATGCTAGCCTAAGAGCAATGTTGTAAATTGTTCAGTGTTCTCTAATGTGTGCAAAACATCTCATGGACGAACTTTGATTTGCATTTAAATCGAGCAAAAGGGTTCTGTAAATACTGACTGCACCACCAAGACCGTGAAAACTGATAAAAAAGTAAAAAACACTAAGTGCTTTAAATCAAAAGACACGCAACTTGAACCAACCACATTCTCTCAAAAGTGTTTGGCCCAGTTGTTGCTGCCCCAAGTGACTTTCAAATGAGACCTGAAGCCCCAAGGAAAGCGGCAATATCAAGGCAAAATTAGCATTCATTGATTAGTTCACTAGCGGAACCTTACAAGCAAACGCCGTCAATATTACAACATGTCTAAGCCGTCCATTGAACATACAAGGATGAAATCGTGCAAGTTGATATTGATGGAGTGTCCTCGGTTTGTGTGTTACGGTCACAGGTTTCGATTTCATTATCGATGCAATCACATAATTTTAATCGTCTACTAGCCAAGTTCAATTCAAACGACTGCCTTGATATTTCGCAGAAACTCAGCGATTTTTGCTGAGTAATTTGGAAACAATCATCTCAGCGGCAATGAGGTACGACGCCTGTAATTCTTCCAGGGAAGAAATACATTTGTGTGATAGAAACTTTTCTTGGATCAAACTTGCCCTGCAACTAAACTTGCAGGGTAAAGTTTAATTTTCTAATATCTGAATATCGAACTGTCTGCCGATGTTTACAATGTTGTTCAAGATTGCAATACTATTAATTTCATAAAGTATGAAAATATTGAATATCTGAGTGAAATTTAATGTTTCATTTTCAAATGAATATATTCATAAAATTTAGTATCAATTAGCAAAATTCTTGCCGTTAAACAGAACATGTCAATTAAATTCACTTCTTTATCGAAAGAGACATAATTAACATGTCTCAACATTGAATAGAAAAAAATACGTAAATGTAAAAGTAGTATAATAACAATTTTCTACAAACCTTAAATGGTTCAAGAAGAAGCATTGACTCAAACAATGACATAGTGCATGAAGCGAGCCAATCCTGAGATTTCTCTTTGCCCCACGCCATGCTGTACATGATGACAAAAACAGCAGAAGTGGTCGTCACTAGAAACACAACTGACCAGGCAATGTAAATACACCACCAAGGTAGCATGTATGCACCTTTGTTTTCACCCAAAGTAGTCAGGTCGAGTGGCGTGTAGCTCCCTGGTCCATAAACAGTTCGTTGTCTTGATCTCCGACTGAATACCTTACGAAAAACTTTATTTAAGCATTTTCCTATGATGGTGAAACGATTGCATCGACGACTCTTCCTGAATATGGTAATAATGATCAGATTCACTGGAACTACAATCAGTCCACTGACAATGCCGATGTAAATTTGTTGCAGAGAAAACTGAATCGGTCCTAATCTAACCATTGTGTAAGATGTTTTTTCAGTTTCAGTATCGGTTTTGTAGAACATTGCATTTGAAATCAAATAGGCAAATAGTAATGACAAGCAGCACGCTAATCTCTGAACCCGTGTAAATATACTACGCGTTGGTCTAAGAAAAAGGGAAAACCACAAATGGTCATCTGTTAGGCTTTTCTGACGTTTAGCGCCAAACGTACTGAAGAAGTCAATCAGATTCTCTTTCCCTGACACAGCTAGCACTCGGTCAATCTTCCCATCGTCTTTGTCAACTGCCAACCAGCGATTGCACAAGAAGGTGTAGCTGTAGTTGAAGAAAACATAATTAAACCTGTCACAAGAAACGATATTAAGAAGAACCGACTTTTCATCTGAATTTGATTTGATGCAATTCAAATATTTTAGAACCTCTAAAGCTTTTGTTTTACTGCAAGAAAGCTTCACGGGAGAGTAAAATAACATAGGCCCCTTTGAATTCTAATTAGAATTCTCCTTAGAATTCTTTGAATTCTTCATGGCTTCTTGAGAAATTATACCTTTCTCGAGTACGTCACATGAAGACCCGAAAAGGAATTTTATGGTTTCGAGGGAAATAACGGAAATAACATACGAGACATCAAGTTAAGTTTAGATATCCTTTAGAATGGACTTGAGACTCAAGGTTCACAAACAAACAAGCAAAAAATAATTATATTGGGTGTCATAAATACGCCATAAATTTGCTTTCGCTACCAATGTAGTCACCACCGATTGTGTTACTGAAAGAGGAAGGAATTTCAATTTTTACGTTTGTCAAGAGAAAAGACTTAATCTTGCCTTGATTTGCTTTGAATGTCAGCAACAGTGATCCGATTTAGGAACCATGATGCATCAGCTCCAAGTCCAGATGAGTCGTGCCAGACATGCAGATACAGCAGTTTACCAAGATTCTCAGGAACATGTAACAAGAAATGATTGACACTTCCACCTGAAAAGACCTAGAAATTGCATACAGACAAATATAAATCATTAATGTAACTTTTTATATTGCTTTTGTCTTCAACACGATAAAAAACTTTGTTGTTCTTTATGTATGTACTATACGACAATAAAATATAACTTGACATGTATGGGAACAATACAGGTGATTTTCCCAAATAGTAACGCTTAAACCCGTGTAGCATTGCTAATTAGTTATTATTACCTTTACATCTTGAAAAGGATATTCTGTTTTGCGATAAATAATATTGTAAGCGAAAAGGTAATTTAAGAAAACAATTATTGTTATGAATGATAAAATTTAAAAATATATGTTATTTAGATATGTAAATGTACTCCAGCACTGCTTACAAGCCTACTTACAACAACTAATTTTAAGATGCAGAAATGTTTTTGTAAAAATAAATATTTTTTCATCAATTACCTTAGAGCAGAAATAGTCTTAACAACATTTGTTCCACAAGATCAAGAAAAAGATATATCAGTAAATAATTTTCGATTCCTAACTACCTTTCCAGTCTCATCTTTCATTTGTCTGATACCAGTATCACTATTTTCTCCAACGATTCTAAAACAGATATTCGATCTTGTGCCGGATCCACTTTTAAATCCAGTAGACACTGTCATGTGGTATAAGATATTGTCACCTGGACGATTATCAATCAATAGTGTCGCGCTCCACTGGGAAAGAAATATACATTTACATTTCTCCATTTAAAACGAAGTACAAGTACAGTACAGAATAATCACCTGTAGATTAGTTTACGCTATTACAGTCTTCGATGCAAGTAGATAGATTGCGGTTATGCACTTGAGTCATAAACAATGTCTCTTTTGCTGTTTTCTACTCTGAGACACTCATGAGGCTAAAGGGGCACCTCAAATTTTAAAAACGTAAATAAACAGATTTGACTTTTCTGAGAGGCATTGCTCACAGCAACATTTAAACATATCAACGAATCGTAACGCAGAGCAATCGAAAAGGGTATTATAATAGAAACGTTTTTTTCTCGTTTACCTCATGGTATTTTATTCGAAATATCCTTCAAGCATTTGACTAATACTATTTTAATTCCGTTACCCTCAGGCTGACAATTATCACTAACGCAAAAGCGTGATGTCTCTGCTGTTAAATGACTAGTTGCATATGATATGTCGCGTACCAAGTGTAATGCCATTTAGGCTACATAATAAAACAAGCGAAAATATAATTTTAAAGTGCACACATTTATCCTTACTTTTAGTACGTCATCCATATCCTTCCGTCGCATGTACACAAGCAGAACAAAATAAACACCAAGGATCGCAAACACAGTTGCCATGACCAATGGGTTGTCATGCAGCGCAGAGAAGGACAGTTCATCCCAAGGTATAGTATTTACAGGCACAAAGAATGAATCGACTCCAAAGTTTGTCAAGTGATTGCAGTGGCACACCGTTTCTTCTGGTAGTGACATAGGATCCACCTATTTAAATGTAATTTTCAAAACTCATACATTTATGTTTATATGTAGCTTTCTTATCTGTTTGAATATGATGGCTGTTAAGCTAGTTCACGCATCGTTATTGAAAGACTTAAAGTTGCGCTCAAAGATCCCTCACGTAAACTTTCAACCATTGTCTTAAAAATTATAAGAATAAAAATGGACGTAATCGTGACAATTTTGGCCCGTGAGAAACACATTACCCAATATTTCATGGCAAATTAAATTCAAAATTGCCGCCATTCTTGTGTTATCTCTATGGGGGAAGATAAATTCTCGATTTTCATAAAAATAGGCAGGTGAATAATTTTACTCTATAAGCTCAGAAATGAGCCCCCACAAGAGGTAGGCCAAAAGTATATTTCAAAATATTGACAATCTAACTGCCTCTAAGCGCTCTACCTTCGGCCTTATTATGCTTAATGTGCAAGGCATAGGTCTCAAAGCAATAAGAATGATCCAAAATGTGCCGGTAAAAACAACGACGACTACCTACCTTGCACCCTGTATCACTCCATTTGTTTGTTTCTTCATTCCAGTGCTTGCAAGTCGAAGTGTGCACCTGGAAGGCATATGGAAGAGAAGGACGTCCGGCAATTGGATGTCCACTCGCATCTGTTCACAATAAAAATTCAAGGGTAATTGTAATGGGTGATGTTGCTTTTAGCATCATTAACACTCCAATATTTTTTTTATTTGTAACAGACATGATGATGATCTATCACTCAAGAATATCTTGTCTAATGTTATTACATGATGAAATAATGTAAAAAATGAATTACCGATTTACGTAATAAACCCATTAGTCGATGAATGAACTATTCCATGTATTGCATTGCAGTGTATTGTATTGTATTGTATTGTATTGTATTGTATTGTATTGTACTGTATTGTACTGTATTGTATTGTATTGTATTGTATTGTATTGTATTGTATTGTATTGTATTGTATTGTTTTGCATTGCATTGTATTGTATTGTATTGTATTGTTTTGCATTGCATTGTACTGTATTGTATTGTATTGTATTGTATTGTATTGTATTGTATTGTATTGTATTGTATTGTATTGTATTGTATTGTATTGTATTGTATTGTATTGCAGTGCAATGCCTTGCCGTGCACTCCCGTGCAGTGCATTATACTTTAGTGCCTTGCATTATGTTACATTGCATGGTTTTAACTATTGCCCTGCATCGCATAGTATAGTATTGCACTTATCTAATCCGTGATACCAACAGTAGCAAACAATATTTCCTGGTGGTACTTGTCGAATATGTCCAATTGAGACACAACATAGATGCAAAGCCGCAGCCAATTCTGCAAAGAGCATCACAAAATTTCCAGGCAATAGTCTGTCTTTTCGTAATGCTCGGGCATTCTGCTGTCCTTGGGATGTCAGGGTGTTAATGAAAATGAATTAAATTTGCTAATTAGAGGGAAAATTCAGAGGAACATCTTTTGTTTATGGCTCATGTCTTGTGCAGAATAGTCAATATTTAGATATTATTCCCTAATATTTTTCTTCGTTCAGCGAAGGAAAATACGAGTGACGTAATGACCGTGTCACCACGAGTTGAAGACGAGTGGTGACACGGTCATTACGTCACGAGTATTTTCCGAGCTGAATGAAGAAAAATATTAGGGAATAATATACTTATCACATGCACAAGCCAATAATTTGTTATTTTTTGCAAAATAAAATAAGTTTTCCATGACGATTCCGCGTTTAAACTTTTGAACTACTTTAGGAATAAATATCAGTACGCCGTGCACAAGTTGTCAATCATTTCCAGTCGTCCGTCGTGTGCATTTGCGCTCACGTTCGTTCATGTGTGGAGCAAATGACAGCTCTCGGTCTACATGTAGGCTACCTTCCGCAAAGTTATACTCTATTTCAAAGATAGTATAGTCCTAGAAATGTATCATAGACGAAGATACGCTATTTTTCAGGAACAAATATCGACTGAATCTCGACGGCGCGAACATTGTAAACGTCGCACCTGACCCTGTTTGCAATGCGTACGGAACCCACAGTATACGCGACCAGCTTCGAGTTCGTTGTTTCCGCAAATTATTCACGTAATTCCTTCGGAATATACAGGCGGTACACTCTTGTGTTTACATTGTTCGGATCAGTAATGTCGTAGTCTGTGAAAATATCGATTTCATTACATGACTTTTGATCGTGGGAGAAAAATCGGCCACCATGTTGTTTGTTTACATATTTACGAGCACACCGAAGATCGACCAAAAAAAAAGGTCCGACGCACCAAAATTGATGACATAGACGCGGGTTGTCGTGACGTAGAACGACCAGAGAATAATTCCCGTATTTTTTGTTCGGAGACTACAAACTTGGCTTGTGCATGTGATAATTACTTAATCAACTACACTCTTTAAAAAATAATCCTAAAAATAACGTTGGTGGAACTGAGGTCGTTCTTTTAGATATGGAATGGCTTGGATAACTTTCTGTATTTTATATGTTTGATTTAGTTTTTATGACCATCAACGACTCTGACTTTGACCAGTCTATTAAAAAAACCCTAGTACAACGTTCTGTTAGTCTGGATGGTGTGACAAATCAAGGTATTACTTTCACTTATCCTTTTATAAGTATTCCTTTACATTTCTATTGACAGTGACTAACTTCACTTTATCTGCTTGTTTTCCTTTGAGTACTTTACAATCTTAGTAGTCGTTTTGTTCGCAGGCAATCACCGTCGGTTAAGTCTGAACTTGGACCCACACGCTCTAAATTGACAAGTCGTTTCATCGTGTTTCGGCAATATTTAAATATAAGGCCTTCGTCATTTCAGACTCGTCATTTCACTACGCAGATGTTGAAAGTAAACAGAGACGCACTTCACCTCCACTCTACACGTATACTTAGACTTTATTGAGAAGTCTTAGCCGCTTGAGTATATTGGACCACGCCTTTGTAGATGGTCGATTTTCCGAGATATTGTAATCATGGAGAATTACAATGGTTAAATCTATGCTGAATCATAAAGTACCTCTCGACTGTATGGGCATTTTCAGGATCTCCTATTGGAGTAAGCACCATAGTATCGTTCAGAGATAAAAAAGTGTTTAGTGAATACATCAACATGAAATGTCCAGCCATAGCACACTACATCGAAGTTATTATGCAATACCTGGCCGTAAATGGATGTGTACATCATTACAATTGTTAATAAAGGAAAATAATGAAAACTTCTTTGTTCGAAATCATTCCCAATTTCATGTAAATTTTATTTGATGCCACTGAGTGTAAAGGTTTAGCCTTTGGATAGTTTGAAATGCTCAGACCCTTTCTTTGCCAATAAGTGGCCAATGACCAATAAGCCCACGTTTGACAGGAAGGAAGTGTCACAAGTAAGCTGGTCCACAGCAGGCAAAACTCTAACAAAACTTTCGAGTTAGAGACGGGACAGAAAATACAGGGGTCGTTATTTTTCGCGCAAGCATGTTTGAAGAGTCTGTTTCACCAAAAAATATCAAACCATAATACAATGGAATCTATTATGCAAACTTTTAACAATTGTTCCGTCAAAACAAGCTATATTTGTAATTTATGTAATGTGTTTTGCTTGCAGTGGCAGGTGAAATTTAATTTTTGAATTAAATGAAAAATGTTGATTTACTATACATAGCAGAGTATGAAAAAACTATGAACAGTTTTTTTCCAAATATAAAACTAGCAGTATCTGTGCATTTATAGATGTTTGATGCTTGAAATTAATGTATGTGGTAAGAATAGGGTGGGTACAAGTACATATGGGCACAAAAAATTTGAATTTGGAATTCCATTAAAAATATTGTTACACTATACATGTAAGCCGAGGGGAAACTAAGAATATTTTTTTCCAATTTGAATACAAAACTAGATAAATCTGTGCATTTATAGACATTTGATTATTGATATTAATGTGCATGCGTGTGGAAGAAATTTGATTTTTGAATTCACCGAAATGTTGATTCACTATACATGAAAGTCTATGAGGAAACTATGAATAATGTTTTACCATACAGGACTAGCTGGAACTGTGTTTTTATAAATGTTTGACAATTGATATGAATGTACGTGATGAGAATTAGGTGTTTGAAAGAACATATACGAACAACAACAATGATATTGGAATTTCACCCGCATGATTATTTGTAGAGATCAAAAAAGTATTCTTTGAAAGTTCAAATGTCAAATGAGAAATTGTATGTCAATTAAGATATCATCGATACGGACTGTGACACGCAGGGTGGATTCCCTGCTTTTGCGCATAAAATTGGGATTTTCAATCTTATTCTTGCAAACACTTTTTAAGGGTCACTTCTTTTCGCGCACCATCATTTTGAAAAACATTGCCTCCTGTAATTTCTGTCTAATCCTTTAAGATATCGTACAATGATGGTACACAGAAGAAATTTTACTTACTCAATGTTTTGTACTCTGCAACCTGTATATGATATGTTCCTAATCTTCTGAGATAGTCTGCAGGTAAAAATACTTCGTATGTGGTGGCATTCAAAGCAACTGTTTCATATGCTCGTTGGCTTCTCGTAATAATCTCTGGTTTTTGATCGTGTGGTTTGTCCGGCTGCTCCCAAATAGATTGCAATGACGTCTCTGTCGTCTCAAAGAATAAGTCAGAAGGCACAACCATTCTAATGTCAAAGTTATCTGAAGTTGGCTTTATTCCATGACGGATGGTGATGATATACGTCGCATTTGATTTTTTGGAAGCCGACAGAAATATTCTGATGTTCGTTCCTTCATTTGTAATAACAAATTCATAGTCTATGGGTATTTCGATCGTGTCATTGAAGGTGGAAACATCAGGTACTCGGAAAGACTCAGAGTTATTACCCTGCCTGATACTTGCTATCTTGTATGTGAAATCACCTGAGGTATTCTGCTGTGGGATAACCGTGGCATTGTGACTGTACAGTTCCACCGATATAATGCTGCTGTCAATCTCTGAGTGAGTATCCCATAAAAATGGATTGTAGGTGTATTCAATGACCTAAATTGAACACAGAAAGAAAATTTAACACATAAAAAAGTACAATATAATATTGATTATTTACAAGTAATGAGTGCAAGCAATGTAAATACAGCACAGAAGAATGTCCTGTACAGTTTATAATATCGTCAAGTTCACCATGATGTCTATTTATCATTTATTTTGACATTGTAAGTGTAAAAGGGGTTATTATATACCTTAGTTTTGGTAGAAACTAAATTGAAAAACACACAACTACATCTGAGTGTCTCTGCACAGCAAATTTTGGGGGCTTGAAAAAATGACCCATGTAGGACTTGAACCCACGTCCCCCGAATTCAGTTCGGGTGCTCAACCAACTGAGCTAACGGATCAGCTCAAGTTGGTTTGACGTGCGCCGTCCTGTTGGCCTTTTTTCAAGCCCCAAACATTTGCTATGCAGAGACGCTCAGATGTAGTTGTCTGTTTTTCAATTTAGTTTCTACTTTAAATTTACACGCTACACAACACTGGGGAACCTGTCATATTTCAATATTACGTTTTAAGTTTTGGTATTTATAGTGCCGGATTGAAGTGATATGTCAAATTTTGACAAGTTGCGCAGCATCAACTCAAAACAAGGACACGTACCCAGAATAATTTTGTTATAAGCTCTTTATAATATATGCATGTTTTGGTGTTGTTTTTGGTTGGTCATTCCGAAACTAGAGGTGTAAATGATAGTGGTCCACCTTGCTTGTTTTTGATTTATTCATATAATATTGGCTGTAAAAGGAGATATTTTCACCGTGTCATTTTGTGATATTATTCCGCAGTGGAGCAATACCACTTCACGAGAGGGGTTGTGATATTTACAAATGTGAATACATCCAATATTAAAATGTCGAAACAGGTCTCCACACCTTTTAAGAACGTTTTAAACTAAGTAAACCCTACAGTATGAGTAAAAATAGAATGGAGAGAAGACTAGATGCTTTGCGTGACCCACTATCAATCGCACTCATAAGCAGGTGACGAGACATGACAAATACAAAAGTTTTTAAAAGTAAACCTCATAATACCAGTAAATATTCAATGGTTTTGTTCATTTCTTATAACACTGGTTTGCACTAGTGCAATAATCATAAAAGCGTGAACAACAAAATAAAGTCTATAACTGGAAGTTTCAATAGAGTTTGAGCTAAATATTAATTGTCTTGCTTAAAACAATTTTAAGTCTCGGCAATTAACAATAGTAAATTGACCTTATGTCAATTGATACAATGTACAAAATATAACTTGGTTAAAAGCTGGCAATTGAAGGTTACTTGACTTTGCACTGCATTATCTTCCCATCAAAGTCATTCGCATACAAAGTATTTCAGAAAAGCTCACGACCTCGTTACTACAGAGTTGCGACACTCGGAAAGCAATTCGAAACATTTAGCAACTGTGATTTGAAGTGTAACGATATATTTGCTCGGAATGTCCTCCGGTAGATTACTACGTACCTTACGTTATCGTTCAAGTAAGATCGAAAATTTACTGAATTTGTGACAAAAATATTTACATTTCAGTACATATGTTTGCAGCAGCATTGATCTTCTTCTTATGTTTCTGCTGAATTTGCAATAGATAAAATTAAGTATAATTGATATCGATTGTTAGATAATATATCTGAAACATCCCCATTATTATTTAAGTTGCGATGCAAAGTCCGTCATAGCAGCCACCCAAAAAAGCAAAACAAAACAGAATCACGAACTGAAGTTCATTATTACAGCCAAGTACAATTATTTTTCTATTTAAATTGAAAAAAAATCACAGCTGTAACAAGAAAGCTCTTTACTCACTTTCAGATCAACATATGAGTAATTTTCGGTGGGAAACATCGACTTGCTAGAAGGAAGATAGAAGCTTCTATTTTCCCCATATATCACTTTGTTGGACAACTCATCACTAGTGGTCCTTTCAAGTTGAAGAGACACTCCACTCCTTGATATGTTAATAGTTTCTTGTCCAGGGACCATCCTCTGCAGAACTCCTGCTGACACACTGTGTAAGGATTCCACCATTTTATCAGTCAAAACTTTTACCTGTCGGAAAAAGGAAAAGGCAAGTTAACCGAGAACCGAGAGTCGCTGATGCAACATTGAACCTCCGTGTGTTCACTTCTTTCCAGTGTTGAATTTTTTGCGTGTATAATGTATATTAGATTCTCAAAATAAGGAAAAATAGACTTAAAATACAAATTGTTTAGATCAGTCAATCTTTAGCATTCATTCAGTCAAAATAAACCATTCAGTCGTATATTCTATTTAAATCTATAGAATGAGCATTGACAATAATTACACTTGGGTCTGAAGCATTCTTCTTGTCTTCTATCGTATTGTCGTACTCAAAGTGCCGGTTATTTGACCTGTAGAGAGCTTCGAATACTTTGGATGATGATGACACAATATCTAGAAGTAAGAAGCAAAAGATGCTTGACAATAAACATAACAAATCTTTAAAAATCTTGCAAAAATATTGTTGTTTTCTCGTCGATTTAACTCAGTTGACATTGCACTTGTATTCACTACATGCAATAGAAGCAAGATCAAGAATCAATTCACAATTCTGTTGCTGGTCATATCTCTCACCCATTAGTGTAGTTCTTGTAGAGCACCGATGTGCGTAATTGCAGTCATTACGAAAGACGTTCTATTCATGGTTGCACTAGTCATGACAAAGTCCAACGACTTACGTATTTGTTTCAGTTTTTTTCACAATATAATGACACATAGACAAGCATGATAAGATTCGATTGAATTGATGCATTTATGTCGTAAAAATGAAGTATTGATATAAATGTGAACGTCACTTATGTCGAACAAAACTTGGTAGGCCTAATCATTTTGTCATGACTTGTATATGGCTCGGACTGTCATAACATTTGCCTCGACTGGTTCAGCTTGATAGGTAGTATTTTAGTAGATTGCTATTTATCAACTTATACATGCCCTAATATATTATTGGCAAGAATAAAGGAGGGAATGCCACGGAAACCCATTTGTCAGGAATTCCTTTTAAATGGATGACTGTTATTTTGACAGGTAATTGCATCTGATCAAGTTCCATTGGCGTACAAGTATGTTTTAATCTCATGAGCATCATGTGACCCAAACTCCTCTTCAACTACATCAGAGTCAGAACAATTTCTGTCACTGCCAGTATCCAGTGACAGTGACACTGTCTGTATGCAAGGTAGTAGATGATTAACTTTGGTAACGTCCATATTTTTGTTCAGTTTATAAGACCTCATTCTTGTTCTACCCCCACAGCATGTTGAACTCTCAAGTATTCAGTTTGCCTTGACAAATGTCTTTCAATATTGACTCTAATTCAATTATCAACAATAGCGGCTACATATACAAATAGATAGCAAGATTTTTTTTTGATACAGCAGTTTCTGCCCCATTGCAAGGTTTACATTTTTTTCTATGAAAATTCAATGGCAGTCATATATTTTTGGATTTATTTTCGAAGCAAAAGTCATGCAATAAGATAAAATGGTGCTAGATGTTGTTGATTTATTACTAACTTAGAACCAGTGGATGACAGCAAAATGTTATTAGCTTTCCATCGAATGACCTACCGAATTATTGAATATCACAATAAAAAATAATAAGGTATCAAAATATTTTCAGGTCCCCCTTATACGCACCGCCTAACTTTCAGATCAACCCTCTGCTACCCCTGAATTTTCAAATCCCCTAACTTCGTTAAGCCCCTCACCAGTATTTGTGAATGCAGTATATTATCATGCGATTACAGTATGAACTCTTTTAAACCGATTAACTCTCCAAGAGTGGGACCAATCGCTCTTCTGTGAACAATGTACTTCATGATTCAACGCAATGAATATACTTCGTTTTGTTTACATTTTTCAAATCTACTGGAAGCATTTAGTTGACTAGTGCCTTGAAGGTTTGAGTTAATCAAATGCAATATGTATAATATGACTGCTTATAAACGGGAAATGGACTCCCTCTCTTCCGTCGATAATAATATGATTTGCCTACCAAGAATATTGACAACGCTTTTCCAAGGAATAGCAGAGGAAATTTGAAGTTCACAGGCAGCATAAATGTAAAAATACTTTCCTTTAGTTCTCATAATTCATTCGGAATAATTAGGATCACTAAAACTTTACCTTCAGATGATCTGACAACTTCTTCTTGTGGGATTGTGATGTCTTTTCCTAAAACATCCAAAAGCGCACCAGATGTTTTTGACACTGCTGCAATCATGTTTTCCTTAAAAAGTAGAAAAGGTTTTCTTATACAAATGGAGTTGTTTTCTTCGATTGATGAGGCTAATGTTCAAAGTGCACTACACAATACTTGTTTATTACGGCTGTATTGGAACAGATAAAATATGCAAAATTACAAGAGGATGAGATATCATGGTACCTTTAAATACATATACATTCCTTTAAATCTACTAATTCTCCGCTACATACAGAATTATTGATTAGGGATAGATAGATAGATAGATAGATAGATAGATAGATAGATAGATAGATAGAGAGAGAGAGAGAGAGATAGACAGACAGACAGACAGACAGACAGACAGATAGATAGATAGATAGATAGATAGATAGATAGATAGATAGATAGATAGATAGATAGATAGATAGATAGATAGAATTTTATTATATACACCTGTGCATCTTCCTCCATCTCTGCGGGAATTTCCGTTGCTAAACGTAGCGTTGAAGCTGCTTGGCTAATGGATACGCCGGAGACGAGACGTTGTGTAGAAAAATTTAATGCTTTGCTCACATGCAAAAGCTCCTACAAGAAAGAAAACATCCATAGGTGATGTGCACCAAATGACTATCAAAGTACGTAAGTCTTTCATGAAGTCAGATGTATTGCGTAGCATAATAATTAACCAGAGAGGCGTTTTACCTACATAGGCGCATCTCGTAAGAAGTGCATGTGATTCACAATGAGAAGTGACGGAATTGAAATACGTGAAAACCAACACTCACTTGCCCGTAGCATGACAAAAACATGGCATCTCTTGCCACAACATCAAATTTATCTCATACTCCTATGGGGGCATTTACAGCATAATTGTATGTATTTATCACTTCTTGTTTTGGACATTGGAATGACAGTTCATTACCACGGTTTTGTCAATTTATGCCACTTCTGTATATTTATTGAACTGTTGTATCCATCGACAAACCAGCATCAGATCATGTATTCTGGATTTCGTTCATTTCCTTTTTGATGAGTCATTAAACGTTGAAATTTGATTAAAAACGAACAATCATATGAAACAGCATTTTACCGGACCGGGAATATTTGCTTTAATGATTGGTAAGTATACCTGTGCTTAAATATATCTAACTTCTTTTTCTCTAATAATCGAATTATGACTGTGACGACTCAGCGAAACCCAAATGGGCGAAATCCAAAATACATGAGCGGCTGATGACTCCTTTCCAGTAATTTCACGATTCATTTAAAAGCCACAATAGCTGCGAATTCTATGCATTATTTTCATGATTTTATTTTCAAATCAAAGTTGGTTCGTGTAAATGTTAAGAAGTATCACTGCTCACTGATTTGGACCGTGCCCACACGTTTAAACAGCGTGAATAATAAACGGGCGCCGCACATATAAAATGTCACCCCACAGAAAAGTATTTTAAAAAATCAGAATTTCTTGCACATACAAATCGTGATCATACCAGAGACAAGCATGATGCCATTTTACTTGAATGCACAACACACAATGGCAAAAGTTTTGGTTTCCTAATCTTTATATTCTCTATTATATGATTAGTTTTTGAAATGACGGGGAATCTAAAATTATGTTAAAACATTTGATTTTAACATGCCACTTTCGACACTTATGACAGTCTCATACACTTATTCAGTCTTGAATGGGACCTAATAAAAGAAATCTGTTGAAAACCTGTTGATATTTTGAGATCGGTTTATTACACATTCGCAGCTATTGAAGAATCAAAAATAATATGACTGAATCGATCAGATAAGTGTACGCGTCTCCGAAAACTGTAGGGGCAAAGGACCAAGCTTTACCTACGAAAGACGCTCGTCTGTTTTTCCTCAGGTGGCAGACAAAACAACACAACAGTTGGTGCATGCAGGCCGATGTGATAAAAGTTAGTAATGCAGCGCTCACGATGTTGCCATTGCGAATTTAGTACGGGATTGTGCAATTGCAAATGACAGGCGAAGTGTATTAACGCATTCATGTGAAAACAACATTTCAATACTATGTATTGTGCTAACACTTGGACAATGCAATGAAATGTAGCTTTCCATGTGAAATCGTCAAATACAACATATTTTATACATGATAACTTTCATTCATATTTTACTGACCTCGTTTACGTTGATAGTTTCATCATTTTTATTCAATCTCTGAAAAAGGCAATTATTATAACAAACTGAGAAAGGAGTTTGCGCCAACCGATTTGATTTGAAAGATGGTGAAACTGTCTGCAAAGAACTAGGTATGAAGAACTCCTGTTTGTTTGATGTGAAATGTCCCTATAATTTGATATGACTTACAAAAGTGAGTCTGTATATGTATGTATGTATGTATGTATGTATGTATGTATGTATGTATGTTTGTATGTTTGTATGTATGTATGTATGTATGTATGTATGTATGTATGTATCTATGTATCTATGTATTTATCTATGTATCTATGTATGTATATATGTACGCACTCATGTTAAAAGTATTTTGATCACAGAGTTTCTCATCCCCTTCTATCACCACGTGCTGCTCCAAGCTTAGTTCTTATGGTGTCAAACTGAATATTTCAAATAGACCTACCACGTTTTT
>LD343236.1:240422-252673 GCA_001465055.1 Ptychodera flava
ATATATATATATATATATATATATATATATATATATATATATATATATATATATATATATATATATATATTCATTCTAATCAGGGAACCCAAATGTAATATTTCTTTAACAGAGTAACATTTCTGTCAATATCGAATCGATAGATATGAAATACATTTACTTCAATTAGATGGTTGCAGTAAGCCTCAAAATTAATGGCCCAGAATCGTCTTTTATGACTCCAATTCCTGTTCTCTTCTGTAACCACATTCTGTTTTTACAAATAAACCTGACATTATTCTTTGCCCTTTCTACTTTTTCCTAAAATTACCAGAGTAAAGAAAATGCGGTACCTTACTTTACAGCACCCTCATTTCATCGGTAAACAATTCACCAGGTGAAACAATCTCAACTTTAGACCTTTTGGAGTGAGTGCACCTACCTGTAAAGCCTTAACAACATGTTGTACTTCCCACGGTCTTGGTGGTTTTATCAGCATGAGAACTGAACTGTCACTATCCTTCGTTATTAATACAGACAAGTGAGATTTGCCATCCTTCGCCTCATTTCTTCGATTTCTATTGGGGTTTTCAGTACTATGAGTGCTATGTTTTGTGTCATGACAACAACATGCTTTTAAATATATCAGGAAAATTTATGCTGATTCCAAATTTCTATCTCAGAGTATTTTAGTGTTTGTTGAATTTTTCCTATGTTTGTTTACTTTTGCTTGACAGATTTTCAGCCAATTTTGGCTGAAGAATGATAGGATGAAAATGAATACTTTGAGTTCCCATGTTTGGCATCGCAAGTTCGCATGCAAAATCGATGTTAAAAATTGCGCGTCTCAGAGTAGACACTTTCCTGCTACTTATTTTGTTACATAAAGACCGTTTTCGTATACCGTGGACTGCGGATGAACGTGATGTCAAGGAAATTCTGTGGTTCATCGATATATTAAATTGGATTCTGCTGATGCCACTAGTAATTCTGTCTAGTATAAATAAATAATGCACGGCCGGGCTAGGTCTACCAGAGGGCATTCATCTACTTCCTCCCCCTCTGCTTGACAATAAAAACATTTACCTTATTTTGAATCCCAGCGATGACTTTGCCACGACGTACACATTCTGTTCAAAAGTCCCACTTGTACCATCCTTCGCAAGGACTGTTACTTTGAAAGTGTATATCCCAGGCCTTAGGAAGTTGGAGTTTACGGTAACAATATTTCCTGTATAGGAACTGATATACTCAGAAACCGGTATGTTACAGGGTGAAAGGGTAAATTCAGTACCAGTAGAATCAGGTTGACGACATGTCCAAGCAAACTTTAACATATCTTCGTCACATTCAGGGTCTCTTGATTTTGATGCATCGAGAGTTAAGTTTTCGGACATGTAATGTATCCTTGACGGACCTCCATTGATCACAGCTACAAGAGGTGCTCTACCTATTTCAACGTAGATGGAATCATTGCTAGACTCAAACTTTTCACCAATGCTAACTTCAAGTCCAATATGTACTAAACCGATCTGAAACGTCTTTGGCGGGAATGTGATAATACATCCACCAGACTGTTCAATATGCACTTCCTCTGATTTATCATTTTCATGTATCTTCTTGGCCCACCATTTGAAAACTGCCATCGTTGCTACCTGACTTATATCGCATATTTGCGTTACCATTCCTGTAACTGTTATCGCATCTGATCTATATTCCTTTCGAGGCATGGATTTATACTTTCCAAATCCATTGATCCAAACACCGAGTTTTTGACAAACTGGATACACATAAAGGTCGTACAGCTGAGAAGACAGGCCAACCTCATTGACAGCGGTAAGTCTTAGAGTAGCGTTGCCCTCTTTACCATAGTAACGATTGCGATTTCCAGTAAAGTTTGAGAATGAGCCATTGTGGAGGTAAATTTCTGAAGGAAACGTTATGTTTTCATTTTCAAAACTTAAAATTGAAATCACATCCCATTTGTTTTCAATAGCAAAGTTTATAGTGATATTAGATAATTGCTCAATTTCTAAGTATCTGCTCAGATGAATGTTCCCAACCGTAAGACTTCTGAAATCTGTTTTTTTGAACTTGGGAACTATGTGAAGATACACATCAGAAACATCGTCAGCCACATAATAATGGGTCACCATTGGAATAACAGCTTGTGGATAGTTGAACAATAACATGTACAAGAAGTGGAATCCTTTGCATTTGTAGGCCAGTGTGTAATTTCCATCAGTATAGTTCAGTTCAACTTCATGTTTTAAACTATCACTTGATAGAGAGTTTGTCATGAAAGATTTGAATTGAACTTCAGCAGCAGGCTGTACTCTCCACTGTAAAAGCGATGGCTGGTCATATAAAACACTGAAAGGGGAGATGGGGATATCAGTAACATTTTGCCGAACACATCGCTTGAATGGTAACTTGAAGACACCATAATCATTGCTGCACTCCAATGTACCATAGAAAAGACCTCGGCTGGTATAAACATGCTCGAACACTAGACCCTGGGGCTGATTTACAGACTTGGTACTTGGCTCCCCATCATCATACGTCATCACGCAAGTTGCATCGTTGTCCTCTGCAAACTTTGATGTAAATAGAGTTGGAATGCCGACTATTGCAAGCTGATCTACGCTTGAACATGAGCTCATCATTTTGACATCAACACTTCTTGAGCTATTTCGGTGTTCAGGTGCAGTTGAAGCTAACCCGGGGCGCCTTAGGTTTGATTGTACCTCGATGGAAAATTGAGTTTCAACTTCTAAGATAGGATTACTAATTCCGATTTTAACTTTTTGTGTACCACTGGAATTATATAAGACTGAGACTGTGTAATCTGCATTTGTCTGTAAGACATCATTCAGTCGATGTTCAGTGTTAAGAAAGTCGACTTGTACACGCAATTTCATATCAAAATTACCCGAGAAATTCACATATATGTTACAAATAATTAAATCAAATTGACGGAAGATCGAAGGTTTCCGTGTGAATAATTCAGTATTTGGATCCGAAAATGACTGACACAGGACTGTAATATCGTTATCAGTAATACCGGCGTTCTTCATTTCCTTCACAACGTTGCTAGAATCGAACCAACTGATCGCGTTTTCTGAAGTATTATATTCTTTCAACGAACCCTCGCTGGAATACCTAAGAAACACACGACAACATCCTGAGCGCTGGCTTGTGTCACTGAGGTCATTTCTGCAAAAACAATAACCTTTGTTTGAAAGCCCAGAAAGCACAAATCCTTTATCTGCACAAGTTGCTCTACAATCCCATGAGTTGTTGGTTGTCAATGGCGTCAAATGACTATCTTTGACATCTTCAGTACATCCAATATATGATGGGTCTGTGTTGCAGAAACAAAAAAATGGGTGAACCGACTTCGCTAAAATATCGTACAAAGCTCTGCGATATCTCCAATTGTATTGTCAAAAGAACTTGCCCGTTTCGACTTTGACGTTAAGCCAACAGGTCGTATTGGCAAATTATCTATATTCTCTATCTAATTGGCAACACAGACATTTAAGGTCCCAGTAAGAATATTTTTGAATTTTCCACTTTGTCTCTAAACTGTTATCCGATCCAATAGTAAATGTACGTGTCAATAGGTTATGTAAGCTGAACTTGAAATTAGCAAATTGACACGGTCAATTTAATGACATGATCGAATTTCCTATAAAAGCTTAAAACACACAGAAAGTACTTACCACTATACAACTGAATTTCGCTTATTTTCAAATAATCCATATCACGTTGATCATCAGGCTTCCTGACAATGGCGAAGCTACCCAAAATGCTTCTGCCGCAATGTTGTGTGAAAACACTGTGTGATTCAACATGAAAATGTTCACCACATGGTTTTTCTGTCTTGATGCTTGTACCGACAAATATCTCAAGTGATTGTGGTATCTCTGAAAGAAGAATATGCATGTTGACTTTGAGTAAAAGTTCGCCTTGTATCAAACTCTTCTAACAAACGTATCTAGAAATATTTGTCACATGAAAATGGCAAAACTACACTGTAAAAATAGCGGACGCCAGACGCGTCTTTACGCGTTCAAAATGTAGATGTCGGTGTTCAAACGGATAGTGTTCATATTGTTAACACTAGTGTTCATATTATTAACAATGATGTTCTAAACCTGAACACGTAGTGTTAACAACCATCTCCTTCAAGTGTTCAAAAACTCAGCATTACAGAAATTTTGCAATACTGTAAAACAATTAACAATCTTTAGTGGTTTTTACTTAACTATGGCTATATTAAATTTACTACCGCATCGCTGTTAGGCAAAAGTACACGGATTTTTATGTAACGAATTTCCCACTATGTGAAAAATATCTCCGGTCTAACATTACTGAAATCATGTTTTTTTCTAAAAAAGAAAGTATACAAAATAATTTTACACGTTTATTACGGGTTGAAATTTTGAAATTTGGAAAAGAAAATCAGAAAACCACCAACGTTTTAATTTTAACATAGGCGTGCAAGAGGCGTTCTTCTCCTTAGTGTCAAGTTTGGTGCCTCTTCTTATCGCGTCATGCATCAAAACGGAAGTTGCGACATTTTCTTGTAAGACCAGAAAGGGTAAGTTTTCTCTCCAAAATAGTAAAAGGTGTTGAATTTTGACGCATCTGTATTATTATCCTTCGAAATTATTTGTGTAGTACTTTGGAATAGCTAAAATACGTGAAGAAACCTTTTTTCTTTCAGTGGCTGGTATACCATACACTAGATGTGAATACGCAGCGGTGTTTTTGGCCATGGCGTATCGATCGCACTCGGGTCAAGGGTCATCACCGCAAAACTGTGGCGATGACCCTTGACCGGAGCGCGATCGATATGCCACGCACCGCTGCATAATCACAGCTAACACATGTCTTTTAGTAATCACAAAACATTAGTTAAACATCGCAGAGTGTACACTATATTGTTTCAGCATATGAGAGTTGGCCTTTCTTTTACTTTTCATCAGTTGATGACAAGAAGAAGCCAATACTTTGTAACAGTATCGAAAAGAGGCACTGTATACCAAAGTCACCCCCTTTCCTTAACCTAATAAGGCCACTTTGTCTTTCATTTAAAGTCTCATGTCGCCATATTACCTAATGTTGCATTATTTTCAGGATGTGAGAAGTTGGATTTACCTGGTAATCGAAGAGTTATTACAGAAACTGATGGGACAGAAATTGAAGAAGATGAGTGTACAAGTAGCTGCCTGGAAACAAGCTTGAAAACCTCAGTTCATCTCTAATGTAGATTTAAACGTCCGAGGGTCAGTAACTGAATTTTGATAAGTTTCTGTATTTTTGTTCTGAATTTATCTAAGCTTTGGTAGAACACTGTGGTCAACTAAATGTTACTGGAGAATAAGTTTTCAAATACATGTAGTCTTCCTTATCATATGCAATGGTGGAATGAAGAATTAGAGCAGAAAGCGACAGAAAATTCAGAGTGAAAATGTACACTCTGAATTTCTGAATTTTCTGAAATTTTCACTCTGAATTTTCTGTCGCTTTCTGCTTCAATTCTTCATTGCACCAGAGGTGACCCTTGCATCTGATGAAGGACACGTCACGTCTTTGAAGGCTTATGCTCCAGTAATATTTATTTGACCATAGTCTGCTACCAAATCTTAGATTATTTTGTATTGTAGATCAACACATCTTATGTTCTAGCTCGATTTTGTTACTGTTTTTAGCTTTGCTTTTAGCGACGCAGAGCTTATCTAATAGGTGAATGTGAGGCATCGTCCTCAAATTTTTACAACCCAAGCTTTTCAAGTTTTCTTCAAAACGGCTTGTACGATTCCTTTAATATTTGGAGTACAGGTTCCCAGAGATTATCCTAATCATATATGTTCAAGTTACGATGAAATACGCAAATTTGTATTTTTGAGGCGAATTTTGCTATGTTTTGGCAAAAATATTCTTCTCTCTTACTGGTCGTTCGACGTCTTCAATATCTGGTAAACATGTCCCTAAGAATGACCTTCGTAAAATTTGTGCTAGTTGTGATGAAATATTCAAATTTTTATTTTTCCTGGCAATTTTTTTCCTTTTTGGTCAAAAAATCTTTAAAAATCTTCTTCAAAACTACTTAATGAACAGCTTTGATATTTTTGACATGTCTCTGCGGATGGCTTTTTCAGATTGTTCAAATGATGCAGAAATATGCAAATTTGTATTTTTGAGACATAAAAGACATTTCAGACATTTTTAAGACAGGGAATTATCAGAATGTGATATATTCGAGTTATTATGAAATCTGCAAGTTTTTATTTTGGGGTCAATTTTTACCATTTTTGGTCAAAAAATTTGTATCTTGAAAATTACCCGTCTGATAGCTTTGATATTTGCTACACCTGTTTTTTGGGACGATCTCAATTTGATATGTCCAAATCATGGTGAAATCTTCAATTGTGTATTTTTTGCAGCCATTTTCCCATTCTTTGGTGAGGCCATCCCGAAGTGAGCTGTCAGAGATCCTTTACATAACACTGCGAGCTCATTCGACGTCTAAGTCGCTTGTTGTATTGCTATATTGGTGTTGAAAAAACCAACATTTCATACGAATACGTGTTTTCAACACAATAAGTAAGCCAAATTTTGAGCTTTTTCAAAACAGATATTTTTGTACGTTTTTACAAGTATGAACATATAACGTAATCCATAATATTGAAGTTAAACCTGTTTTGTCATTACTTTGTTCATATATTTTGAAAACGATCGACAGTGTTTATAAAGATTTTCTTTTGTTTATGTTTTGATAGGAAAGTGTTGACACCATTGGTGTTTTCCTCTGACAAACTTTACAAAGTGGCCGTGTTTATTTTCCCATTTTACACTAAATAATTGTATTTTACTCAACTATTTTTGTGTATTTTAGAATAAAATAATTTTACTGAATATCAGTGGTCCGTTATGTTATTTCCAGGCTTGAATACCCCCTGAACGCCAAAAGTTAATGTGTTCAACAAGTGCATATCATGTGTTCAATCCTTTAACACACCTATCGTTGAACGGCGTCCATGCGTTCAAAAAAGTGTTACAGCCCTTTGAACGCGTAAATGCGTTCAATTTTTTGAACACATTTAATGTGCAACGTGTGTTCAGATATGGAACACCATGTGTTCAATATAATGTCTAGATCTGATGAACACATAGTGTTCAAAATCTGCACACGTGTGTTCAAAACTTGAACGTTGGTTGAAAACGTAGTGTTAAATTTCTGAACGTCTAGACGCGTTCAAAAAGTGTTACGAAAAGGTGTTTAATTGGTGTTCTATCCTTGAACACTTAACTTTACAGTGTAGTACTGTCGGCCATTGTAACTTGGCACTTGGCTAACAATTGCTCTACATAATCAGTAGTACACTAACACCTGCAGTAACAGCACTGATGAAGGAAGCAGTAGTGACAACAGGGATGGACAGTAACATGTCGTCTTTAACCTTTTACAGCAACTAGCATACTGTTAACAAAACTTACATGCCAAGGTCAATGATATCATACTTGCAAAACCAATAATAGACGGTGCCACACTAAGCAACAAATGTGTACTGCTATATGCATATACGTATCTTATTTAGCCAAAAACATAGCCCCTCCAAAGTTATGCGCTTCAAACACAAAACATTTAAAAGTAACGAAACAGGCAAATACTGCCATTGAAGATATCCAGTGACATTTGCCGTAAAAGTATTTAACCAAGCCTCATACGAAACACTTAATTCTAGCATTCCGGGCTAGGGAATATAAAACCAAATTGCTAATTACACAGTATTCGAACACAGCAGTTATCAGCTACATATCAGATTGAAAAGGTGCATTCACATACCAGTTCAAGCTTTTAAGAATTTTCTGCCAGGCCAGGCAGTACACTATTTCAATGATGCAATACAAACTTGGGTTGCTGCGATGATAAACTACAATGCAAGAGCGCCGACTATCGTAAAAATGAAAATGTCGACACTGTAGTAATCACATGGTTAAACCAAAGCCGATTATTATGTAGAAGAGTGCAAAGCATCATTTGGAAACCATGAACTCATTTCGCCTTTTGAAAAATAACCGAAAGAATAGGCAATCCGAAAAGCATTCAAAAGACAGTACTTAAATGAAACCATGGTCCAATGCAAAAAATATATGTCTGCTGTAAAATGCTTTGTGTTATTTTGCGACATGTTAGTTTAAAGTGTCCACAGAAGAGCCCTCACTTGTATATTTAAACATTTCACCTGTAGTACATGAAAGCCATAGAAGCCATGTCTGAGGCCATGAGCAAACTAAAGAATATGGGACTACCCGCGGCCAGGATTCTTGCTAAGAAGGGTGTTCTAAAGCTAATGCATTACTACAAACAAAAGTGATACGTCTTCTGTCACGATTGGGGTCATTTGCAGTTTCGCTGTGGATGGCTTTACTTTCAACTTTTTAAAAGTGTCGACCATATAAAACTCAGTGTGAAAATGGATTTATGGCGACAACTGTAAAAGTCGTGGTGTAAGTTACCTCACTTTTAGGATTAAATTTGATGAGTCATAACAGGAGGACAACTGATTTTTCCCAGAGAAATATCATTGATACCATTCTTCGGGCGCCCTTTTGTTCCAACAAAAACTCTCTTAATGTACATTGAACACTTTTCCAATCCTCCTTCCTCGTAGAATTAGCAAGGTCGAGAGGGAACAGCATCGTTTCGATCGAGGCAGATGAAATGCAAGCAAAGATGCTATGGAAGTAGCTACTTTCTGTGAAGGTACGTTACTTTTGTATGTCAGTCGTTATCAGAATGTGATGTGGCTCAAATGTGTACATGATGAAAATGATGATGATAACATCATTAACCTTTGTCTACATCAAAGAAATTGCCCGCACTCACATTTTGGGAACCCTCTGGGAAAATCACATTTCCCAGATGTCTTCAAATATACATTGTAAGGTTTAATATTCTAACAGTTCAATGGCCGCAAAATGTACCGCATGTACGGCAAATTCAAAAATGTTAGACTGATGGAGTTTGTTTTGCCAAAAAGAAGCATATAACGATCAAGAGAATTCGCTTATTGCCAAAATACCGAAATGTTAATAAACATAAGTATTTAAACTAGATATATCTTTTGGCAAGGATTCAACTGGATCACAATTTAAATGCAATTAAAAAATTAAGATGAAGTGGTGAATTATTCGAAATTCAAAAATTACTTTTCTTGTCACTTTGACATTAGCTTAGTAACAATTCTAACAGTTACTGAACAGTTTGTTCAAATCAAGGTTATAGAATGTCTGATATCCAAATGAGCAAAAGTTATCAAAATTGCCAACTTAAAAGTGCTGGCCATGGGGCCTTAAATTTCGGAAAGTGTATTTTTATGTTGATGCAAATATAAATGTGTGCAAACAAAGTTTATAAAATTACCATTTTGCACATAAGCCAAGATAAATCTTTTAAAAAAGGTAAAACAATTATATCAAAATGTTTGATTCCTGTAACGCAAATGGAAGTGATCCTCTAGTGACGCTTTAATAGATGCATGTTTGTTCAATCAAATTGAATAAATGAGAGGTACTAAAAAAGCAAAAAAATATGCAAAATGGTTACAAATTCTCAACTCACATTTACTGGCCCTTGGAATTTGAAAGTTGGCAAATACATTATGTTGTAGTGCAAACATGTAGATCACGTATGTAGATCAAATTGATCAGATTAATAATATGCTAGGTAACAGCAAAGTAAATCATAGAAAGAGCCAAGTGGAAAAATTTTACACCAATACAGTACTCACTCCTTAAGTACATTATTTGATTAAGATGTACGAACAATCTAAGTTTGTTTGAAAAATTGATAGGATGACTGATATAAAACATAAATTTATTAGTGGCCTTACTTCTATGCACGTCAGAATATTCTGACTGCAAAGCTTTGTAAGTTTTATAAAAAAAGTGATAACTGTGTAATATTTTCACACATTGTTCAATTGTAGGCACACTTCTGGTAATGACTGTAGTTCATTACATTTGTTTATTTTAACCTCAAAGCCAAACAGATCATCGATCACCTGGATTAAAAATCAAAAGTCATATTTAACCACGATGTTAAATCATACTTCCCTTAATTGATATTTACTAACTTAATAAGCACACATCGGAAAATTGACAAACACAGGAAATACTCACAGGGCAAAAGTCATGGTCAAATCCATGACAGGGATATGGACTTTCTATATTAAGAATTGATGTCAATAGTGTTTCGAAAATACCACGTACAATTTGGAAATAACTCCAAAAGATCTTTTTAGATATTATACCTGACTGCCAAAAAAGCCTGTCGATGTAATTTCTTTACTTAGAGGCGCAGGATGATCTATTTATGAAAACATTTACTGTGACAGAAATGTACCAAGGCAATCATTAACCATATGAAGTTAACCAAAGGTATCAAAACTGAACTCTATACAAGAAATTCAATAAGATATAAATGTTAAATACGTATGAAAAATATATTTACCTGCAGTGACGATAACAGCATGAGATACAGATCGGAGCTCTCCAAATTGTATCTCAAGTTTTTTGTTATAAGTTCGTATGTCAATAGTCACGTGTGTGTACAGCAAACCATCTACTGCATTATTTGTGGTCACACGTTCTTCTGCGATCAGAGTGTTGCCTTTAACAGTGGTATATTTTCCGAATCCAATATTGATTGGTTCTGAAAAATAAACGATGAAAGTGTAGCGATATTAGCAATTGGAAAGGAAACCTCAAATAGGGCTGTGAGAGGACATTTAAAACAATCAAAGGAAAACGTGGATGAGATATCGAATCAATGGCGAGATTAATCTTGGAGAGTTTGTGATAAATACCTGTGATGAGTGATGTTTCTAGATTTCATCGACTATTTTGCATCATTTTTTTGCAAATTGGTACGTAAGTTGCAGTACGTTTGCACACGTACTTCGGACAATAATTGTTTGCTCTGAATACTATACAGTTCAAATTTGCTACCCTAACACATTTACAAATAAAGATCAGTCACAACATCTGCCCACTATTTTTGTTTTTCCTTGCCAACAGCCTAGCCGTGTCTAATTAGAGGATTTACTCTAATGGAGGTTAAACATTTCCTGTATAATAGCGAACATTATTTATTATTATAAGAACTACATTTGTAAGTTCTTGGTTTCTAAATAAGGGATAGTCACAACATCTGATCTCAAGATAAAAAATGACGCTAGTAATTTAAAGTTAAAGCCAATGATATAGTCACGTCTCGTTACAATAGCTGTAAAAACATAGGTGGATATTGTTTAAGACATATTAATAACATGAAAGCAGTCTATGTAAATTGGACACTATCTCCGTGTTTTTGTTTTCATTTATACAGAGAGAGGATATTTTAAATGCGAGAGAACTAAAAATAAGCAATTATAAAGTATATTTATTTCTGATTTGACATTTAGACGAATATCTATAAGATACCTTAAAGGTTTTTTTTGTTATCAGGTGTATGACACTCAACAACTTAACAAGAGATTAAATGGATAGTCGACCAAAATATTAACCTGCATTTAAAAGTTGAAGACGATTATTTGTGTAACATTTATGATGAAAAGCTGAGAAACGTGCTGCTTATTCTCCGAAAAATTATTTTTTATAAAACGTTTTGTATGACACCATTTTTGCGGTGTTGAAGCGCCACGTATCGGAATTCCACAAAGATGCATCAGCTTTTATGGTAAACGTATCATGTTTGTTTTTAGGAAGTTAGGGGATATTGCTAGGGGGTTTGTCTTTAGCTAATGCGCTATGGATACACCCAGCCTTCAACCTTACAACCACAATTCAGCGATTCCCGAACTCGAGGATTTATAACCTGGCGTTTCGGACGAATACATGAAGTAAAATTAGGGAACATTGCTCCACCAGTACTAGTTACTGTAGGAAGCAGTTCAGGTTACAACTGGATGCTAAGTTTTTACATGGAACTGGACGGATCTTCGACATATGGATAAATTCTGGTGTCGTGAATCTAGTTGCGTTGATGTTGTGAAACATGACCGCGCAAAAATAAAACGTTCTGATCACGCAAACTTTATTATGTTAATTTGCAATACCAATGCAATGTCATTCAAATAACAAGAATAATAAGTTAATTTTTTGTAAGAAAGGTGATCACAACAAACTGTCAGCGGTTCAGAAAAATTATAAATATTCCTATCTATAAACCTATGTTCTGTTAGGGAGACTCTTTC
>LD343236.1:258892-277435 GCA_001465055.1 Ptychodera flava
TTGTTTGTGCCAGTTCTCATCACAAATGAAACGCCATTCTCCAAGAAAGTAGAATTTCAGCAATCCAGTAACCTCACTCTTAAATGGAGCTGAATGAGAAAGTACAACATATTCACCATGAGAAAAAAGAATAACAGATACTTTTAGCAGGCTTAACATCAAGTTTTCTAAATATTTTAGTGCTAGTAGGATTTATGACACGGGTTTTACCACGTAACTTCATTGGTTCTACTTGAGTAAGAATGGGGTGTACATGCTAGAGTCATTTTATAAATTATATAATATATTGTAACACACCTCATCCGCAGTCTGTATTCTAATTCGCCAGTTGATAGTCACGTGGGATGCATTCTTTTTGTGCTGATCCACTTAAACGACGTCATCAGGCATCATTTGTTGGAACTGTTGCCTGCCAGGCATCAGTTCCGAAAAATTATGCCCGCTGACGTCAACAACGACATTGACGCGTGCGCGGACCGGAATGTAAACAACGTTGTCGTCTACGGCCAATCGAAACGATAGTCGAGAATTTTTTTGGTTTATCCTACTTTCTGAAGAAGAATTGAATGCGTTGGTTTCCAACAAGGACTCGAAACGGACGAAAACTATAAACAAAGGTGCATTGAACGTTTTGCAGAAGTATTACGATCCTGTTAGGAAAAACGTTTTCTTACTGAACCACTCCAACATATTACATCATAGGCCTACATGAGACAAGTTTTGTGTATAGTACGTTCTTATGCATGGCTACGGATGAGATGTGTTACAAAACACATATTGACTGGCCATGAGGGCAACAGCATACGTCTTTAACCCCTCGGGCCTGTGAGTCACCCCAAAAAAAGACTGTTTCCCTCGGCCTACGGCCTCGGGAAACAGTCTGTTTTTGGGGGTGACTCACAGTCCCTCGAGGCACAGACGTATGCTGTTGCCCTTATGGCCAGTCAATATGTGTATATTGTATACCTGGCTGGTTTAACCCTGGCCATATTCCTTTACAATCCCAAGTTCTACCATTTAGGCTGGCAGTTGAAATACATAAGATAATATCTTAAATTCACAGTTTTCCTTCAACTTAGATTACAGCCTCTTTTAACCTGAATCGTACTCATCAAATGCGAAAGTCCTCTAATAATATTCATAATAATTCTTTCAACCGACGACACTCATTTCGTTCATAATGGATATGTTCCTTTTGTTTGGCATTAAGAACTATGGTTAGATAGTCAAAACAGAAACCAAAATTTATAAAGCTCTGTTAGTTATCATTTACAATGTAAATTGTAGTGAACGTTCTAGAGTTGCTGAAGATAAGTAAGCTTATTACCGTGACATGAGATAAGCATTGCTAGTGACATTATTTATGAACTATTATCACGTCCCTGTCATCTATATCCACAGACACATGCACAAAGCAACAGTTTACTGTAACTAAGATGAGTACTCCTGCAATTTTGTTCTATCCCTGACTACGGCGCGCCAAATGTTTCATAAATATTTATCGATTCAGTGCAAAAATAAACTGTCTTTCTCGATTGAAATAAAAATTCGGTGTCATTAAGGAAGGAAATAAGTAAGAAAAGTATAATTAAAAAACAAAAGATAGAAATGTCATTTAATACTTCATTTTAACTTGAGAATATTCTTTAAAGCGTGATTAGGAAATAAACAATTGTCAACGATTTGAAAAAGTCATACATCAATACTTATCGACATACATACACGTATAATAGTTCCCGTAAAAGGTGCAATGAGTGCTGATGTTACAAAACAAAAAAGTAAAATATGTTATACAGTGGTACGTATACAAAAATCACAAGAAAATCACTAAAAACCACTACTACCACTCGGAAAAAATATTACAAAAAATTGAAATGTGAACCACATACAGAAAATCATTATAAAAGAATCAGACAAAAAAAGCCATGCATACATAAAATTATTTATGTACTTAAGAAAATTAAAAAGCAGTAAGTCTCATAAAAAACGTATTATAGAAAATCAAAAATATAATATGAGCCACCAGCCGCTTTGACAGTAAAGAGAGAAAATCAGAGAAAATCAGACAAAAAATTCGGAAGTGATGGCTCTAGACAAAAGTGGACATCATCTACTAAAAAAATTTAAAAAAAATAAAAATAAAAAAATGCCATGGACAGAGCAAATACAAAAAAACGTGTGGGCCTGTGAAAAGAAAAAAACAAATGAGCGCTCGCCACAGCAAAAAAAAAGAAAAAGAAAAAAAACGAGCACTCGCCACAGAAAAAACCCAAACGCGCGAAATTACTATTAATTTATTCAAAACACTCATTGTTCACGTTTCCTTCGATCGATGAATCCCCAACAGCTGGGCATCCGATCACCACGTACACCAATATTTGACGAAATATTAATTGAGCATTTCAGTGATAACTTTGACATCTTGAATCCTAGCCCTGCGTACGATGCTGTGTGTTCCGCTACAGCTAATCGCACCGCTCGGCGATTAGCTGTAGCGGAACACACAGCATCGTACGCAGGGCTACTAGAATCCTAGCTCTGTTTGGCTAGGCCCTACCACGCAGAGCTACTTGAAACCGTACTTGATGAAGTGAAGTGGGCAATATCACCTAAAGAACGCCCAGGTTAACAGCGAATAGTTCCAGAGAGTCAAGTTAACTGAGCCAATTTCAGACAGTCCACAGTTCAGATCACGAGCGAGACGTACAACCGCAACCCATGACCCTTCATAGCAACACTGCGAACACATGGATGCCTTAGGTGCGGTATGGTAGGGAGCGAACTGCAGGCCTTCCACCGCTCTGTCATCACCGTTTATATGATTTCTTCACGGTTACGTGTGGTTCGATACATAGCGGCCGCCGCATGGTATGCATACCCCGCGGCGGCCGCTATGTATCGAACCACATGTAACCATGGATTTCTACAATGGAATGAATTCAAATACGATGATAATAAACCACCTCGTTGTTTGGTAATTCCTCGTCCATGTCGTCTATCCTCAAAGATCACCCAAAGCATTAAAAATGAATAGTTTTGAAGAAATCTGCTGCGTGTTGAGAGAACGTCCATCGTTTTCTGTGTTCGACAAGACGAGCGATGCAACTTTAACATGCACTATGATGCAACTGCGATCCCGCAGGACCTCAGTGCACAAGCCTTACGAGTATGGCGAGAGTGTCCGGCCTTCGCAACGCCAGGCACTCTCACTATACTCGCAGGGCTAGACCGCCTCGACCGGCACATACAAAACATGTCGATCCCCATTGCAGAAAGCTTCATCTCCACACCGTCCAATATATGGAGCTACGATATTTGTGCAGTAGCTTATACATTGCTCTGGGTGGCAGGGCTGTGGAGTTACCGGCGTTATATACGGCCTGGCCGTGTAACACCGGTTACTTACTGCTCTGCCACCCAGAGTTACAGTATACAGAGAAATAGCGTCAGCTTGATCAGTGTTTGTCAAGTCGGGCGCGTTCGCTTTCTACATGTAGGTCCTACTAGTGAAAACATTGCCTCGAATCTAAACGGAGTGTTTTAGCCTGAGTATAATTTTTGCCTTTGCCACACTCCGTTCAGAGGCTAAACCCACGGTTACGTGTGGTTCGATACATAGCGGCCGCTGCGTGATAGCAATTTTACTATGCATACACACGGCGGCCGCTATGTATCGAACCACACGTAACCGTGGGCTAGCGGCTAGCCATCGTATTGATCGGGTAGGACTCCATGGTTTGGGCACAGACTGTCTATGGTTTGGGAGAGGAGGGCCTACACTGTACAGCGAGGGATCGCTGGTCGCCGTTGTGTACTGTACCAGCGACAGGACCGCTGGCCGCTGGCTAACAACCTCGAGTGTACATTGAGGCACGCCATGAGCGAGGGGACCGCTTGCAGCCGACGAACCACCACGAGTGTTTTGTCCACTTGTAACTGTTAAATATAGAATGGGACGTAACTTGGACGTCCATGAGATGATATCGAAGACTAGAAGCTCAGAGTTATCGCTGAAATACCCCAAATATCTTGTCCAACATCCGAGTGTGATGATCCAAAACCCTCTGGCATTAAACTGTAACAATCATGCCGTTGAGAATTATTCAATTTCACGTTGGGCTTTTTCTGCGGGGTGTCCCACTCTTGTTTTCTTTTCTCGAAAGGGCCTCTTTTTTCCTACTGTTTTTTTGGTTTTTTTTTTTTGGTTAACCTCGGTTTTTTGGGTTTTTTTGGTAACCTCGATTTAAGGATTTTTTCAAGCTGACCTCGTTTTGGTTTCTTTTCAGCCTCAACGCCATGCCAGTGCGATCTCGGTCGACTTTTCAATTGTGATTCTCTTTTTTTTTTAGTCAGACCTGATGGTGGTTCGTTTTATTTTTTGTAGTAGTGAAAGTACTATTTTTGGTTATGTTTTTAATCATTTCAATATTTTTTGTGTGTGTGCTTGATTTTTTTTGCTTTTTCCCTTATAATCAGCGTTCATTGCACCTTTATATCAAATACACGTGTATGTACGTCAATAAGTATGGGAGTGTGGTATTTCCAATTTTTTGCAAACAGTTTATCTTCTCATTACGGTTTAAAGAGTATTTTAAAATTATGTATTACATAACATTCTGCTCTTTTTTGCAGTTATACTTTTCTCGTTTATTTTCTTCCGTAATGCCATTGAATTTTTATTTCAATGGAGAAAGACGGTTGCACGTCATCTTTATCTGTACAGACACATTCATATATTTAATGACACATATTTTCAAATGAATGCTATTTTAATTTTACGAAAAGGTACATTAATAAAATGCAAGACGAAAGAACTTTTTTTTATTATTCATACACGTTTAAGACTTTATTTTGATTTGACAGTTTATTTTTACTCTATGACGATAAATATGTATTTTTGTATTTTCGAAACATTTGGCGCACCGTACCCTGACACAGTACAATGTATTTCAATGCGTGATTACACAACGACTGAAAGGAAAAGAGTAATGAATGGTAAAGAGGCTCTATAATTTTATTTTGAAATGACGCTTGCCGCAGTTGAACCCTTAAATTTGAAATAAAATATGCACAAATCGTACAATGAATGTATGTTACTGGAAAATGACTGGAGAAACTGGAAATAATGATTTATCGTCGGCCAAAATATATCCAGAGTGTTTTCTTTTGTAATCTGTCGTCTTATTGATCTAGTCGTCGGGAAGAAATTAAAATCACTATAACAGTCAAACGTCGTGTGAAGAATCCTTTACTCTGTTATTGGTAGCACAACATTGTTGAAAACCACTAAGAAGATTTGGTAAAGAAGCAAGCGAATACTGATTGTTACGAAGCTATATAAATTGAATTGGTTGAGACAGGTCCTAACAAGTACTAGGTCGAAGATGGTAAAGGCTGTTGCAAGAGATGAGAAGCAGCTTACTGATATAGAAGAACTGGATGGGACTACATTTGAGGAGTCAGAACGGCTTGAAATAGGGTGGCCAAGCCATTTTTTTCTCTTGTTTATACACACAGTTTAAATGGATTTTTAGCAAGAATGGGGTAAAAGAAGAAAAATAAAAAAAGAATTATGCAAATAGCTGTATCCAATCAAAAGTTATGAATTTTTAAAGCAATAAAAATGCCATTTTTTCGCGGACAATTTTCGGCAAATTTTAAAATTATTTCAATGAATGCCGATTCCTTCAAGTTTGGCAACCCATAATTTTTTATTTACTTCACATGGAATCATTAAACTATGTGTCTTGTGCACAGATTTACCCAATATTACGGAAAAATCAAGATTTGACTGATGCACAGTCTTGGATTTTGAAACTGTGAGTGTTGAAAATTGAAAATATTTTGTCTGACTTAGTCAAAATTGCGGCGGCACCGTATCCCATCGCATCGAAAAATGGATGGATTTTTATGTTTTTATGAATTTTGAATTCACATAACTTAAAAACTAGAGCTCAATGTTATTTAATAACACTCAATTCTAACAAATCAATTTAAACTGCCAATTGTCTTTTAATGCAGTTCATTTTCAGCCATGAAATTGTAAGAAATAGCTGTCCCTAACTTCAGCCTCAGGCAGGCTGTCAATGGTGTGTCAGTGTGACTGCCTTCCGCCGCCATCTTGAGTCACACTGTACTGAGGTCTATGAATGAACACGATTTTGTTTTTATGATTCGTACTTGTGCTCGTGGACAGATTTTAGTCATATTTCACAGAAATGTTGGAATGATGTTTAAAAAGAGCATGCTACAAGTTTTATGGCAAAAATATGTAATCTAAATGGGAAAAATCTACTCCGAATTTACCGTACTCACTTTACCTCGTGTTTGCTGGCTAAAATTCCCAGAATATAACAAAAACTCACCACTACATGTAAATGGGATGGTCTGCCACTTCCTGGCCAAGTTTCACAGTTCTATGACAGCGTGCACAGGGCCCGAAAGCAGTTCCGTTGCGAAATAGGTATTGACTGGATTCAGAAGTGCGTGCCATGAGCGGCGACCGCTCGAGCGCTATGGCCGGTCAGTACAAAGTGGCATTTTTGGAGAGGAAACACACTATTTTTCTATCGTTTTTTCTTCAGTTTTTTAATGAAACCTGCCTCATACATCGATTTTAATTGGAAATATCTATTTTTTCAGTAACTGAGCTACTTATTTTCAGAAAAAATGGCGTTTAAAATTTCACGAAAATCAAATTTCACTTTCAGTGTGCGTGAGTTGCGTATAATGTCGCAACATTTTAGCTTAACTTTGGCCACCCTACTTGAAAAGCTGAAACAAGGCAAAGCCATGGCGAAGTCAGCTTTCACCTGAGTAAGACACCAGTTGCTTTAGTTGTTAGAATTAGAATAGCCGAACCATCATCAAGTAAGGTATGCTTGCCTTAATTTAAATATAGCCCAAGAAAAGGCGATGAAATTAATGACTATGTCGTCAAACGAGTACTTTTAATTACAAGATAGGAAGAATGAACAAAAACTTTCAAGATATGGATATACTGGGATATACTGGAAGAAAAATTTTCCAATTTTCAGGACAGAGCCCAGGACTATTTTGATGCAAGAAAAGCTGAACCTTCGACTGTACTGGGTGGTCTTTCCTGAAAAAGTAATTAAAAAAAAATAGGAGATTATGTAGACTGAAACTTATCAGAAAACATAAACTAGTGTTGTATAGAAGAGACAGAGGCCTGACAATATATAAAGTATTTGGGAAGAGCTAAGGAAATGACAGGAAAAAATAGCATGTCAGAAAAGTGAACTGGAAGCAGAACAATTCTCCGTCAGGAAGGATATGATGAAGAACTGCATGCTGAACACGAAAGCGTTAGATTTGCGAAATACAAAATGCTGAAACCATCAACAGATTGAAAATGAAATGGATATCAAACGTGGACTGCCTCCACATAGCCAAAGCAGGTAGCACGCACTGATCCCATTGACATTATTTGCCCACAAAAGCACGAATCGCTCTTCATCCAGCACACATTGGAAATGAACCATCGTCTTCTACTGCTATTGGGCATAATATTTTGAAACAACTACAGCGGGTATCGATTTGTGTTTTCTGGTGATAAACGTACATACGAAAGCTGGAAACGCTTTTACTGCTTGTGTTGACCAAGCCGCCGCCACTCCAGAGTAAAACTGTTACAACTGCATCAGTGCCTTTCTGGTGTAGCATTCAATGTCATAGAAAGCCTTTGACACTCAGCTGTTGCGTACGAAGCTGAAAGATTGAATCGAAAAATTGGAACTAAGAGTCGCAAGATTGCACTTCAAATTGGAGAGGTTACACAATTTGGACCAATACGTTCCGGTTATCCGAGAGATGCTGAAAAATTCTTTATTTTATAAGAAATTGAAGCCATCATTTTTAGGGAAGTTGCTCTGTATGATTGATAAGTCAGGGATCATTGTATGAAAATTGTAGAAGATGACAAGAACAATGCTGGCATACGTACATTGTTGGTAATTTGAAAGGGCAAGACAGAATCAGCAGCAGTTCTGAGAGAGTGGATAAATCATGAGGCAGAAATCAAAATCCTTGCATTTCAAACTGTGGGGGACTAATAGGTAGGCTTCTCTTGGTGAGTATAAACATCCAAAGAACAGTAAAAACTTCTTAAAGTATATTTTTTTAAAATGGTAATTTCCAATATTAGGCCAAAAGATGGACATAGAATCTGTAAAGTTGGCAATAATTAACTATATGGTGTCTGGAAATGTTACGAATTTACGAACTTCAAGATAGATGTCGCTGATAGAGGAGACTTTGGAAAATGACCAAGACTGTTATGGTTGTTTAGGAGATGACCATCGAGGTAGAAAGTGTCATCGAACAGGAACCTGTACTGAGATGTCAATTCTGCCCCAAGCGAGCTGGTGTAATTGCACTACATACTGTTCCAGTTATCCTAAAGAACAGGGCAATAGAAGGAGAATAGCAAATGCAAGATTAGATTAAGACCATACGAAAACTTCCATAAATGCTGACATTGATGCTGAATTCGGTTTGCAAGGTAACCCAGAAAAGTACAGGTTGATGTTTTAAATGGACAAGTAGAGACTTTCAAGATGATGTCTGGAATGCGTACATTGTAGAGTTGATATGAATTTTAGAGCATTCACTGTTAAAAGTGGCAGGCAACGTACAAGTGATGGATTTGAACAAGTAAGCTGGAAGATTGAAGAATGTTAATGATATAAACTTTCAAAAGCTTGCTTCTCATCCAACAGTCGATGTTCCTATTGGTACTGACTAAACTGATCTTCACTATTTCTTTCGAGACATCAGAGGGCACCTGCCAATAGCTAGACTAACTCCTCTTGGATAGATATGAATGGGCTACACTAATTGCAGTTTACAGGTGGGAGACAACCATCAGAAAAACTGCTCATACGTACTTTGTTAAGTGCACATCAGAACTTGCTGAAATTAATATCACTCTCGGGCAAGTTTGGGAGCTGGAAAACGTCAAAGATACAACAAATATGCCATGAAGACCAAATTTAAATTGTAAGATGTAAAGTTTAAAGTCACGCAGATTTGTAGATACAAATGCCAAGTAGGTACATCCTTGAGGAAAGATTCCCCTAAACTGCGAAGAAAAAGACTATTTGAGAATGTTGACGTTGCAAAAGCCTACATAGGAAATATCAGCTAGTACGTGAATGAATTGTACGTTACAAAATCAAATCGTCTGAAGATAATTTGAATGAATGCAACCCCCGCGGGATTCGCAGTGGTGCATCAAGACAGAACTGCATCAAAACCTCGCATTGTACTTAAGGAGGCAATAATGCTTTCTATCAAGGTCCAAAACTATAAAACGAACTATTTGATGGTCTCCTTAATTTCCAGAGAAAACCAGCTGCACTCACAACGTACGGCACACAGTCACCTAGCGGAGAAGCCACAGACAAAACCGCTCGGCCAAATCCCCGGTCTCAAAAAAGATTGGTTCAATAACCGAGCTTAGTTGTTACAATTTTTCTGACTGCGACCCCTCCACACGTTATAGAGTTCGTGAAGCACTCACGCTATTATACTCACCATCACACATTGCATAAACACTCACGCTATTATACTCACCATTACACATTGCACAAACACTATATCGAAGTAATGAATACATCGCTTAACCTGGGGAAAGACAGCCTCTGGGACAATTCTGTCTACCTGCAGAGCTATCAAACTACGGTAGAAAGTACGTTAGTTTCATTTGGGTTCGAACTCACAACAGATAGCAAAAGAAGACCATCATGTTACTGACTCCTTTGGAAAGAGTTGGAAACAGACAACCCACCAGAGATAGATGAGTTCAAGCATGAAATATTTGAAGTGAGCTGCTTATCATTCTCAAGCAAAATTTGTTACTCAAACACATACCTTAGCTAGGGAAGAGGAGTTTCCATTTTCCTCAGAAACTGTGTTGAAATCAAAAAATATGGATGACAGTATCGACTGTTATGAACGATCAACAAGCATTGAACTTTACCAACAGTTAACTGGGCATTTGGGCAACAGTTAACTGGGCAATGTCGAGGAGCTCTCCTTGCTGGCCTATCTTTCCTGGCGAGCTTGACATTGATATGTAAATTAAGGTTTGCTGGATCCCCCCTGGGAAGATTAATGTTGCTTTGCAGGGTAAGTAAGTTTTCACTCTGCTTTGCAGGTTTGCTGCCGCTCTGCTGGGCAGGTTAGCTGCCGCTCTGCTAGGCGGTTAGCAGCAGCTCTACGGTACGGATTTGCGCTACTATGCTTTACCAAAATCAATCTGCCTTCTGCACTCTGAATAATAGTCAATACAACAAAATGGAACCCATCACTGCTGAGATTCGGCCATCTCCTTCACATTTATTTTTTTTAAAACAACAGAATAATAGCATTAAAGGATCGTAATGTTGACAGTCTTTCCACTCTGGAGTACAGATTGCACACTGATGCGCAGATTACAGATGTGTCTCGACGTGCCTGATAAGTTTTATACACAAAACTAAGAAACATTAAATACACTTACAAAATACACTAAATACAAAAAAATGTGAAAGCTGTCTGGAGTTGCTTTCCCTTTATTGCATCTGACTCTTACTTACTCCTGCTCTGCAGGTTTAGGTCCAAAGTTACATATACGAGAATACCTTTCTAGGCACCTATCATTACATACATAGAAGCGTTACATACACCAGCAATCAAGCTGTCTCTACAACCTTGCATTGATTAGCCAATGCACTACCATTCAGAGAAAATACAAACATCAATGTCTGCACAACATAAAACTCATCAGGAATTTGAATCAGAATCTAGGGACTCCACCACGTTCAATACTAAGAAATAGTGGAAACGAATTAAGGAACTAGCGAGGCACTTTTGGCATCGCTTAATGAAGAATGGTTACCTGAATTAAATGGAAGGGTAAGACTGGTACCATAAACACAGAGACCCAACAATAATAAAATGTAATGCTGGTTATCTCATCTGGAAACTGACGTGGACGTTGTCCGCCTTGACACTATGACAGTTTTCTTATACGTTTTTACATAATGGTTGTGCCAGCGGCTAACTGAGTACGTATGAGCAGGTTTAATATATACTAGTAATATATACGAGTAGCCGAAAATGTACCCGGCGAAATGCATGGGCGCCGCCATGTTTTTTGAGTACTTGTAAAGAAACAAATACGAAACGTGCAAAACCATCAATAAAACGTATCGCTGCCATTCCACCTTTCCATTGATACAAGTTATCTTTACCACCACGATTAAAAAAAGAAATGAAATTAATCTATCCTGCATATACACGAGGACTCATGGTATGAATGCTGAGATTCCAGTCACATTTAGAAAATCGCCCTCTGTGTCAATAATTAGGTGCAAATTTCCAGTTTTCAGCAATACAGGATTTCAGCCTGCAATACTGGGCGTTGGGCAGTACAATTGCTAGAGCAAAGATAATGATGGCATAATACGTCCCTTATAAAACACAGTTGATAATTATCATGAAAAGTGCAAATTAAATGTTTTTGCCATTTATGTCGAACTTTTGAAAATTAAACAGAAACTTTATGGCTGCCCTGTTCTGACAAAGCGAACTGCGCACAGTGAGTAACCAAGTAAGTTTGGTGTTTGAATATATTTTTTACGCAATGTGTGGTGGTCTTACTAATGTATAAGGCAAGGAGTAATTAATTCCATTTTATTCTTCCTTATACTATTCATGAATCAATAGTATCATTGATCGCGTTAGCGTCGACTGTGCAGCTCCAGACGAAAATAGAATTTATAATCTTAAAACCCCTGGAGCCACGCCAAGGGCTGAACTCTACATATAATAGTCGCGCCAGAGGCTTACTGACTACGCATGCGCATATTCATAATATACTATGCGAGTAACCGGAAGTGTACCCTACTTTCATAGTCTCTTTCGCGGATAGCGGAAATGACGACGGACGCGCTGAATTCTGGGATTGTTTGGGGTCATCAGTCAGCACATGCATCATGGCTACTTGTCCGGCGGCAGCTCGCCAATTTCAGTCCTGGACAGTGCCTGAGCTGAGGCAATTTTTAATCACGCGGGGTGTTCCGGTCGGTGTTTCCCTAAAAGATGAGCTCGTGCAGAACTGCTATGCTGCAGAGCAGCTAGATTTGCAGCGGAAACCTCCCATCACAGAACAGCTTGAAGACATCGCTGATGCCAAAGCCCAAAAGTTGGTTTTGAACGAAGGTGTCATCCGTCTGCCAGATCCCGATGGCATTCAATTCGGATGGGAGGACTCTCCTCACAGCTTCCCAGATGTTGAGCAGAGCAGAGTAGAAAGCTACTTCGACAAAAGTATTTACTTTAATTTGACCTCCAGCTACCTGTGTTACTGTATTACCATATAATGATTTTTAGTTATATTTAACATTTACGTGTTCAATACTTGCATGCATCGTCCTTAGCAATGTCGACCCTTTTGTCAAGCCCTGCCAGCTAGCTGTAACCCGTGGAGTTTGTTGACCTCAAATTATCTCCCTACTCTCTCCTGGTTCTCTCTGAATTGAACCCTCTGAAGAGATACGGGCTTTTTCTACATTCGGAAAGCATTCTTTTGTAAACCATTTGACAATTCAATATTCAAATGTTAACGGTCATTTTGATTTCCCGCCATTTTAAACAATTGATTATATAACAATGGAAACAGAACCTACAATGTAACAGTTGAAAATATTCATCCCCATATTTTACATTGGACTACTCTGTGCAGTTTATGTGAAGACTTCAGTGCAGATATGCACAGTATCCACGTTTTTTGGTGTTTTTTTGCATGGGACTTCAATTCATTGTGTGGGCAAACATTTAATAATAGTGTAATCTTTATCCCATTCAATATTGCACATACTGTCCCAGCAGGTACTTTGATTAGTGTGTACCTAAGTAAAGTCATAAAAATATGCTAAAAGATACAGCTAATTTGGGCTTTTAAGTTTTTTTACTCATTTTCCTTCAGTTATAACGATAATAACATGTAGTACTATCATTTGATCTTACAGCTATGATATCTCTGTGTACATGTATAATATAGTCGGTACAGTCGCTGTTTTGGCTATTTCTTTATTTGTTTGTTACATATATATTTTTATTGTTTCATTTTAAAGTTCTTTTTCTTTTTTTTATAGGTCAATGATTAAATAATAACAAGTGAGTATTTACAATGATTACATATGCAATATTCATATTCATATTCTAATACCTAGTTAGTTACAAATAATTATAGTAATAGTTTTAGTTTTTGCAGTCTTTTAAAGCATGATCAACTATTATGTAAAGACTTGTTAAACAGAGATGCTCAAATCATTCAATTTTGGTTTTTTGTAGAAAATCAAGCGATAGGTATTAAGACCAGAGGAAAGGAGTCTTTGAGAGATGGGAAATCTCTCCATCTATCCTCTCATGTCAATGGTCTTAAATACCATGGTGTTGCTGCCGATATCCCTTATTGTTTCATCAAAGCCAAGGTCATTAGAGAGACCAGTATATCTGCAGACCCATACTCCTGTTGGATATTAGTCCATAAAGAAAGGTGTCAAATTATCGATGGCTACTGTTCTTGTCCTGGAGGGTGAGTCATATTTATAAAAATTAGATTGACAGTAGTTGCTTACAGCATCAGGCAGTACAACAGCACCGCATCATTCATGTCAGCCTTCTTGTTACAATACTGTGTGCTTTGCCATATACACCTCTTGAACTTGAAAGGGTGCATTAAACAGGCTTAAATACCAAAACAAAGACTTAATTTTGTGTGTGGACATTAAGCGTACTCTAACTATTAATCTCCTGTGTCTGCAAATCACAAATAGTGTCACATACTACGTTCAGACAGTAAAAAATTGGAAATGTTTCTGTGAAAACTATTTGCGTTTTGCAAACAAAGGGGATAAGTAGTTTGAGTCTGCTTGTGTCCACACGCACACACAAAAAATTAAGTCTGTTTTGTTGTGTAAGCCAGCTTAATGTGCTCTCTCAAGTTCAAAAGGTGTATATGGCCAAGCATTCAGCACTGTAACAAAACGGCTAACATGAATGCTTTCGTACTTCCATACTGCCTATGCTTGTTGCTGTAAACAACTTTGTACTTCCATTTCGGTGCCTTTATCTTGCAGTCGAATTGATCAGCTATCCTGTTTATACTCTTTCGTAGAACCCTTTCAGCACTATTTTTGTGAACGAGGCTTTCTCTACAGGTTCTATTCACCATTCTCTGTAAACTTTCGTCCGCTCAGACTGAGATGATCAGACTGATCTGGTGGTCAAACCAACTATTGTCACAGAATGTAGTGTTCTGTTCAGCAGCCATAACGAAAGAAATTGAATGTTGGTTGTTGTTTATTTGTTACAAATACCTGTTGCACGAGGGAACTTAAGATCGCTCTGAAGCAGTTCAGTCCATACACACAGCAAGTTGTGGATAGAAATAATCCCTACACTGGCTCAGGTCTGGCGGACTTAACCGTCTCATTTTTGAAACATTTGTGCCCGTATTGGACCAGAACAGATTCATAGGCGTTTTAATAGTCTGTAAGGGAACAGCACAATAGAAACCTTTCCAACTTTTTCCAGTCTGAATGTAGATGTATATTGTTTGTCCGTGGTATGGTATATATAGCTTTCAAAGTAACTTCAAGACACAGCAGTCGATTGACATGTACTAGAATATACATGAATTGATTGGTACATGTAGTAAGGGAGATAGACAATATTTTGCACTGTAAGTATTTATAATCTCAGATTATAACATCTGGTAACATTTTATTTATCTTTTTTCTTTCTGCACAATAGGGTCAGGGGAACATGTAAGCATATTGCTGCAGTGTGTCACAACCTCATCGAGTTGGTGGCACATGGTGTCAACAGAACCGTGACAGAAAGGCGTCAGATGTGGCATACCCCGAAAAAAATACACCAGCCAGCCTTTCTTGAAGATATTACAATACATAAGATTCAAGGTGAGATTTACCTTCCTTTGTGCTCTTGAGTTTTAAAAGTGATACTGAGAATAATAAAAAGGAGGTAGTAACGTACCAGTGGTGTCTAGCTTTTGCTAACTGTTAAAACTGTTGTATTTAAAAGTGGTCACATGTTCACATTCTGACTAGGCAACCAATATTACACAACCTACGAATCTGCTTTGTGCTCCAGACACAAAGTACTGTCCTGGTATAAAACCAAACAAGTAAGCAATAGAATTTGCATATTTTCAGTGAGACAATCACAGTTCAGCAGAAATATTTTATCATAAAATCATACCTTTTGGTCTAGTCTTCCTTGATCATATGACCTAATCGTCCTGATTGATATTCTAAAACAAATGATCAGATTGTCTTGTTTTCGTGGTGTTCACATAAAAACAGTTGTCATGTCAATTGTGAGGGAGCATCCAAAGACAGCAAAGTAATTGTACTTTGCATCTAAGTCATTGTTCTCTACGTTCAGTAATGTTTGAATTTACAATGTGACAAAACACCATATTACAGAAGCAGGTGTATAATCTTATACCATTGTACAATGTTCTATAATCAATGTGTTGGTAGGGGAAACTGTTTTTAACAACATTATGCAATGGCGACCTCCTGAGCCAAACTTTGTTATCCTACATGAAAAGAAGAAGATGAGATAGAAGGTACTACAGCAGGCATGCTGAATATTTTATGAGTAACCATACATCTTTGTTAAATATGCAGGTAACTGTATCGTGGAGGAAACTGTGTCCAAGTCTAACCGCTTCAGGTATGATCCAAGGGCTATAGATGACAGACAACAAAGAAAGGTGGAAGATATGGATCTCGATGGTCTACGTGAGGTAACCGGTGGGAATGCTGGTATTTTGTGTTACATGAATATCGCAGCAGATCCTGATCGTCAAAACCCAGATTTGTCAGAAATTTCTGTCACGCAAGAAGTAGTCGTCACTCAAGAGGAGACTTCGGTGATTGAGGAGCCTGTTTTACCCCCATCATTACCAGAACTTGCTGAACAGTGTGATGAACAAACTTTAATAGAGAGTGCTGTGAACCCAATTGACACTAATGTTGTACAGTTAGTCAGTGATGCAACTGTAAATCAGTCTGATTCAGATATGTGGTATAAGTATCGTGTTGGTCGCATAACTGCCACTAGACTCTTTGATGTAACACGAAAAGTGTCAGTAGATGGAACTGTGAGTGACAAGAATACATCATTCTTAAAGTGTGTCATGAATTACAATCCTCCTTTCTCTTCACCAGCTACTGATTGGGGGAAATATAATGAAGGAATTGCTATTCAACAATTTCTTCGTGTGAATCGCAAGTTTCATAGGAAATTGAGTGTTAAGCAATGTGGCCTAATCTTGTATCCCAGATGCCCAATAATAGCTGCTTCTCCTGATGCACTGGTGACGTGTGATTGTTGTGGGATTCGTCCACTTGAAGTTAAGAATCCATACAAAATGAGACATTTGTCCATCCCTAAATATGCTGAGCTCCCTGATTCTTGTTTGCATATTACATCTTCTGGGCAAATAAAACTCAAATCCAATCATCCATATTTTTTTCAAGTGCAAGGGCAACTATTTTCCTTGGAATCTGGAGTTGGTTATTTTGCTTTAAAAACAGCAAGTCCCTACAACAATCTACATTTCGAAGAGATATGTTTTGATCCTATGTTAATGGAAGAAGTATATTCAAAGTGTTTGGTTGTATTTAAGTCCATAATAATTCCTGAACTTATTCATGGAAAAGTAAGGAAAGAAATTGAAATGACAGGATGTAATGTTGAACAAACTCCACAAGTTACACAGGAATGTAGAGATGAGCATGTTGAAAATCCCAATGAGAATACTTCTTGTATTACTGAATATATATGTAATGTATGTACTAAAGTATGTGTTGAGGATCCTCAGATATCCTCTGAGATGAGTATTTTCTGTGATTTCTGTAATCAATGGTATCATTGGGAGTGTGTTAATGTTAAAGGTACAGAAATATTCTTGAAAAGAAAAAACATGAAATGGAAATGTAATCTTTGTAACAACTAATTCACTGGATGCTCTTATTGTAAAGTAGCCCAAAATACCTATAGCAAAGCACACATGACACAAAATGTGCAATCTGAGTAATTTTAGTACTTAAGGGACAAAATCGGCCATTTTTCACGAATTTTGTTTGATACAAGATACTACTAATATTGTTTGAAATGTTGAAAGATAATGAATGGGTGACTATGCATATATTCAACCCCGGTTTTAGACACGATACATGAAATCATCGCAAATTCGCGATGGATCCATATATCGTGTGTTAGACCGGGGTCGAATATATACATGGTCACCCATTCATTATCTTTCAACATGTCAAACAATATAAGTAGTATCTTGTATCAAACAAAATTCATGAAAAATGGTTGACTTTGTCCCTTTAACATTCATGTACAATGATGTCCAACACATGTACTAAGCAGATTTCAATGAAAGAATGTTTTGAGTGTTTTTCATGCATTTCAAATTTACTAATTTGGATGAAGAAGAGTAAATCTCATTAAAAAAATGATTAAACCATATAGAAAAGTGTGTCTTAATCAACTATTCAAAACTTGGTAGACTATCTCAATGTGTGTGTGAGTCACTTGTGTTTGTTGAAGTTGTTTCCGTATGGATTTGAAAGATTTCAATGCACATTGACGAGTAAGAAAATACCATGTACTTGAGACATTGATGGGTACAAACCTTTAACCGTCGTCTGCCAGCAAAGTCAGTATTAGTAAGTCGTATCTACTTACCTTTTTCCTAGATGTTTACGCAAGTGTGTGTATATTTTCACAAACCTTTGAACCATCATCAACCAGCAAAGTATCTAGTACTTACCTTTTTTCCCAGTAGGTTGCACAATAGCTGTGGAAACGCAGCTATCTGTTGGCGGGGTAGTGGGCATCGCTATGCAGGTCAAAGGTCAACCCCACCACAGGTGGACCTTTGACCCACATAGCAATACCCGCTACCCTGCCAACAGATAGCTGCGTTTCCACAGCTAGTTGCACAAGTATGTGTATACTTTCCCTATATTTACAGTAGTTAGTATAAGTATGTGTGTGGGGTGAAAAGTACCTTCAATTTTTATTTTATTACGGTAGTTCTCTTTTTTGAGGATTTGGTGGCCCTGAAAAGGGCCATTTGGTATGGGTGGTATTTCACCTGCTGTTGATTGGCACGATTGGCGGTTGAAGGTTTATGAGAGCTGCCACCACTCCCACAATATGATCGAATAAATCAAACATATCTAATGGAAGTTCAGATCTCATGATGTGGAAGTCCTTCATTCGACCTATCACCCGTTCCACATGTATCCTAGCATTGGCCACTTGTTTTGTCTGCTTGTCTTCGGCTGTTGTCAGTTGTTTCTTTCCTTTGAGGTACGGTGGAATGACAAGCCGTACATGCTTGTAAAGGAGGAGTTCTTGAATGTTGAATCCTCGGTCTGCAAGAACTGTATCACCAGGGTCAAAAAGATCAGTGATCCCAGA
>LD343237.1:0-26367 GCA_001465055.1 Ptychodera flava
TCATATTTGGTATGATAAGACACCTTATGACACCACATATTGTACCTCATTAATTTTGCGCATATCTAATTTTGAGCGAGCCAATAGAGCTAGAGGTCTGATTTTTGGTATATAGGAATAACTTACCAATACAATTATTTTGACAAAATGTCACGTGACCTCAATGACCTTTGACCTCAAATATATATATTTGTTCACAACTCAGTAACCACAAGTGCTACACCCTTCATATTTGGTATGATGGGACACCTTATGATACCACATATTGTACCTCATTAATTATGCGCATGTCTAATTCTGAGCAAGCCAATAGAGCTGGATGTCCGATTTTTGGTATATAGGGATAACTATAGGGTAGAAATCTAAATATGCCCATCTAAATATTTGACATCTACTATCGAGAACAAAAAAAATTTGCTGTAATTTGAATATTTAAGGAGTTTAAGCAATTTCCACTATAAATAAAGAACCCCTGCCTCAAACTCCACAAAAGTTGCTAGACATATTTTGCTGTTGTCATGCCATTGCTTCGTTTAATAACCAGTTAATCAAATGCCTAATTGACAGGAGGAAATTCAAGACCATATTTGAATAGTAGTATATATTGTCCTCAAAATTACTCTATCACGGCCCAAGTACTCATTGCCTTCAGCAATACTGCCTTGTTATTATTATTATTATTATTATTATTATTATTATTATTGATGCCTTACGTTTTTCGTTTACCAGTCCCAGAAGTTTCCGTTTCAACGTCGTAAGATTTTCATTTATGTATATAGCGTTTTTGGCGGGAAAGCCCCTACCTTGTCCGTGGTGACGTTATGGATTTCTTCCTCTCTGTGTAGGTCGTGTCGCGTTTCTTACTGTTAGTAAACCTAACAATGATTGGCCGTGGTTGTGGCCTAGTAGATGAACCCCTTTCACTTGCGTGTAGCTTTCCAATACTGTGCGATACTTGCATGTCATCGGCTGTAATGTCCCCGTTGATATTCTTCAGTACCGATACTGCAATTTCTTGCCTGTTTTCGGTTGGAGTTTCTGGAATGCCATGTACTTCTAAATTCTCTCTTCTGTTGTATGGGTTGTGTTCCTCTTGCGTTTTTTCCACTTCGGTCATCCTTTCCTTCAATTTCTCATTTCCTTGCTTTAGCTCTCCGTTTTCTTCTTCCAAAGATTTGATGGAGCACTTCATGTCTTCAACCAGGGCGTTGAAGAATTCCAATGACGAAGACATCGCATTCTGAGCAGATTTCATGTCCTCGATAGCCGTTATACAGCTGGCAGACACCACAGCCTTGAATAAATGTCCTTCATTTGCCCTGGCATCATAGCTTATGAGGTTGGCTGAGATTTCTCACCGGGTTGTTCTGCGTTTTGGTGCTCACTTAAGTCGTTGTCTTCTTTCGTGGTCGGAAAACGCTTTCCTTTTTAGGCCCGGCAGAGGAAGAGATCACCATGAGTGAAGCTCACATTTCTGGTCTTTCCACAGGCCTTGTACTTTGGCATTGTTCTTCTGCTACTTAAAACACTAAATTTGCGTCGATTTACATTTAAGAAAATGCATTTCCGTCGACTTTCCACGTTTGGGACTTCTCTAAATCTTTCAGCACTACTGATTATCATGAATTTGCATTTAGTCAGTAACACGTTGCCTAATAGGCGAGCGGCGAATCCACAAAAAGGGCCTTATTTTAGGAGTTTAATGTACCCACCTTACATACGGCCACATCATACGTCATTTGAAAGCTTATTATCTCTACTTTAAGAAAATTGACGAAGTGAAGCTGCCAAGTAGGGCCATAACCTCCTAATTTGCATAATTAACAAGGGTACCCAATTTGCATAAATGCGATATAATATTTGAAATTATTGTTAACTTCTCTAACGATACGTTTAAACTATCAAGTGATATATCAAATGAAACGTCTTTCCATGTAGAATACAAAATGGATATTCAAAGATATATTGACATTGATTTCGCTGAAATATTTTCATGTTTATATGGAAAACAATATTTTCCCCTTTTGAATAACTATATTTTTAAAATTTTAACAAATACAGCTACAACACACAGCCACATCATACATCATTTGAAAGCTTATTATCTTAACTTAAAGACAATTAAAAATTTAGTGCTACCAAAGCGGGCAATAACCCCCTAATTTGCATAATAAACACGCATACCCAATTTGCATAAATGCGATATAATATTACAAATTTATAGTTAACTTCCCTAAACATACGTTTAAACTATCGTGTGATATATCAAATGAAAGGTCTTTCCCTGTAGAATACAAAATGGATATTCAAAGAGATATTGAAATTGATTTCACTGAAATATTTTCATATTTATATGGAAACAATATTTTTCCCTTTAGAATAACAATATTTTAAAAGTTTTAACACATACAGCCCTATCATACAGCCACATCATACGCAATTTGAAAGCTTATTATATCTCTTTGGATAAAATTGACAATGTTGAGCTATCAAGGGAGGCCGTACCCCTTTTCTGTGCATAATTTACACTGGAGCACTTTGCAGAAATGAGATATAAAATTAGAAAATTCATTGTTAACATTCTAAACATACTTTTACACTATCGAGTGGTATATGGTATTTGGTAATGGTACTTGCATGTAAAACACAAAATTGATATCAAAAGTGATATTTAAAGTGATTTTACTAAAATATTTTCATATTTCTGTTGAAAGAAATATTTCCTCTTTTGAATATTGGTATTTAAAAAAATGACTAAAGTATCAATACAACCACAAGCATTATGATGTGAAAAAAGTGCGTAGAACATGGAGAACAAACAGCTGAAATTAGTTCTGAAAATTATTACTTTTTTTGTTTGTTTTAAAACATATGAACACCTCTTCTTGTTTACAATATTATCCAATACCGATGTCTAGCTTTTATAGGTCAGAGGCTGATTCTTCTGATATGCCTTTTGTTTGGAGTATAATATAGCCATTCACAGCATAAGGAAACTTTTTAATGTTACTCAAGAATACCAACATTTTCTTGTAATGTTGTAACCATGAAAACAGGATAATATATAACATTTTGATTTCGACATATATTGTAAATGATTTGAACGCCAACATTATTTCGCAAAGATGTGCTGGGAAAATATCACCAAACACTATTAAGTGCAAACATAAAAAGATCCACATGAACGACACTATTATAGTTGTTGAAAAGTAGCTCTTTAGCTGAAACAATGTCAGAATGTGCAGTCAAAGTTATGGCATGATTCATGATCCAAAGCATTCATGTAATTTCCAGAAAATCTAGTAATTGTAGGAATTCATCATCCTCTTCTTCACCAGCATTGTGATGAGTAAAACGGTTGCCACAGTTATCGCTGCCTTGGCAGGAACAAAGGTCTGTGCAGGGATTATTAATTTGACAGCAGACACAATTGGTGACATGTAATGAAAGAAAGCAGCTCCACACATCGTTCATATCTTAGTTGTTTGAATTTTGTGTATGATATTGTGTATATTGTAAGTGTATATTATGTTATGTTTGGCCGTTTTATGTATAGTGTTGATTTGCCATGGCGAGACGTAGCCCTAATCTACGTGTCCTGCCCTATGAGGAAGCAAGACTAATGTGACACTGCGATCCTTTGATGCTACCTTTCGAGAATAGAGTTGTCTTCATCAGTCCTTCATTTTCTTTTGGTGAAACATGTGCACTGATTGAATGATCGAGTTGTTCCACTGAAATTCAGTTTGTTCAAGTATGAAAGCTAGAATGTCTACTGTTCGTTCAGGCTGTATTTGTGTGTGCTCATTTGAACCGGAGATCGAACTGTTGTAGGTCTTGTGAAGTTTGGCATCATCGTAACGTTTATATTTCCGTTTCTTATGTATGTGATTAGGCTACGCTCACAAATAACGGTGAGGGCGGAGGAATTCGGGTTGGATTCGAAAATTTTGGGAGATTGTAGAGGGGTACTTGGAGTTTTTGATCTGCATATAGGGGACCTGAAAATGCTTTGGTTCCCTTTTACTTTTTACGATTCCGAGTAATTTAATAAAAATTTAATAACATTTAAATGTCTTCCGATCGTCCAAAGTTAGTAATAATTAAACAAGATTTAGAATCATTTTGTCGCATTTCATTACTGTTATCTCGAAATTATCTTGTATTTTGTATTGTCTTGTTGTTGCACGATTATTCTAATGTATCGTGATGTTTCGCGTTTAACAAGGCGTTTGAATGTTACCATTTGGCTTCATGAACCGCAATATATCTGTTTGTTTTGTGTGTTTTGCAGCCGAGAAAGTTCTCTTTGTTGCACCACTGACTTTATAGAAAATGAGATCTAACGATATGATTTCTTGAGAAGAGCTTTCGAAAATTTGAAAGTATGATGCATTTGTTTATGTTTGATATGAATTAATTAAGCTCGTGTTGAGTTCCAATAAGAATCATACATCGTCTCTGAATCTCAGTCAGAGCGATATTTGTTCTGTGTGTTGCTGAATTATTCTCATTTTGTCTTGTATAATGTAATGTCGGGAATTTCTGGTAGAACTGAAGATCCCGTACCACACCCAAATACCTGACGTTAAAATTCACTGTTGACTTGAAAGCGTTGTTTTTCAAGATCATTTCCAGCATAGCTATCATGTATTTTGTTGTAGGTTTTTTGATTATGCAATCATTTGATGATCTTTCCTGATTTAATGCTCTGTCGACTGATTCCATTGCTTCATTGTGCGTTGTATTAGTGTACATTGAAACAATGTCTAGTGTTACAATGTCGCATTGGCCGGAACTTTTATTGTCTCAATTTTCCGTGTAAAATCTGTCGTATCTTTGATGCATGTTGTTCATTTCTTCACGATTTGTTTGAGAAAATAGTCAATGAATTCTGATCTGTGAAAGGTTGGACTGCATCATCCACTCATAATTGGGCGGCCAACGAACTTTCCTGGTGGGCGTCATTTTGTTCATTTGTATTTTTAGCATAAGGTACCAACTTGTAAGTGGTGCTAGTATTTTACTGTTATCTCCATTGCTAATTAACACTTTATATAAAACAGCCAAACATAAATACACTGACAATATACACAATATCATACACAAAATGCAAACAACGAAGATATGAACGGTGTGTTGAGTATAACAATAAATACGGTAAATGAAATATGGTGCCTTGCGTCTACATATTCCACATAACTGAAATGAAAATACAGATGTAACACAGATGTAGTAACCAATGATGTCTCCATTAAAACAAGATTTCTAGAGAAATTGAAACAAAAATGACATCAATAAAACAAAAGGGCCATTCAACACACAGCTATTTATAACAAGATTGGAACGAATTTGAGATAATTGGATGGTGAAGTAATGTCGGTTTAATTTGCATATTTCAGCTCATCTGCTTTTCTATTTACTTGTTTATAAGGGTAACTTGTAATATTTCAACACTCAACTATAGAGCGCAAAACACGTTTTAGAAAATTTGCAAAATATGAAGACACAATTATCCCGAATTAGTTCAAATTGGTTTTATGTATAATTGTTGTTCAGCTATATGGGAATTAAACAGGAAAAGGTTCCAGTCTGCGTATCCTTAATAAAGAAAAAATCAATTGCAACACAAATTCAGATATTTATCCCCGTAACGTGAGCATTATTCGTATTTACTACATAATATTTTGAATATTAAAAACGAGTCAAGATGTTTACGATTTAATTGAAAATATTCAATAAGAATATTTTGAATACACGTTTGGAGTTCATGATTCTATTCTACATGCAAATACCTATCATTTGATATATATCACTTGATAGTTGAAAAGTAAGTTTAGAGTACTTAACAATGGATTTTTGTAATTTTATATCGTATTCATGCAAATTAGGTATCCGTGTGCATTATGCAAATTGAATAATTACAGCCCTATTTGACAGCTGCATATCGTCATTTTACATGAGGAAGAGATAATAGGCTTTCAAATAACGTTTGATGTGGTTGTGTGATGCGGTTCTATGTGTTAAAATTATTAAAATATCGTTATTCAAAAGGGAAAGTATATTGTTCTACATTAGTACGAAAACATTTTGGTAAAATAATTTTAATATCTTTTTTGGATATCCATTTTGTATTCTCCATGCAAATACCTTTCATTTGATATATCACTCGATAGTTTAAAGTATGTTTATAGTAGTTAGTAAATTTCTAATTTTATATCGCATTTATGCAAATTGGGTACTCATGTAAATTATGCAAATTAAGGGCCAGGTCCGTACTTGACAGCTCCACATTGTCAATTTTCTTGAAGTAGAGATAGTAAGCTTTCAAATGACGTATGATGATGCTGTACGATTTGGCTTTTTGTATTAAATTTTTTTTATATATTGTTATTGAAAAGGGAAAAATATTTTTTCAATATAATTATGACAATATTTCAGTGAAATGAATTTAAATATCTTTTTGGATGTCTGTTTAGTATTCTACATGTAAATACCTTTCATAGTTTGAAAGTATGTTTCGAGTAGTGAATGATAACTATCTAATATTATGTCGCATTTATGCAAATTGGGTACCCGTTGGATTTATGGAAATTAGCGGCTACGGCCGTACTTGACTGCTAAATGTTTTCTGTTTCCTTCAAGTAGAGACAGTAAACTTTCAAATGATGAATAATATGGCTGTATGATGTGGCTGTATGTGTTCAAAATTTTAAAATATTGTTATTGAAAAAGGGAAAATATTTTTTTCAATAAAAATATGAAAATATTTCATTAAAACCATTTTAAATATCTTTTTGGATATCAATTTTGTATTTTACATGCCAATACCTTACATTTAATATATCACTCGATAGTTTAAAAGTATGTTTGGAATAGTTAACAATGAATTTCCTAATTTTATATCACATTTATGCAAATTGTATACCCATGTGAATTATGCAAATTAGGAGGTTATGGCCCTACTTGGCAGCTTCACATCGTCAATTTCCTTGAAGTAGAGATAATAAGCTTTCAAATGATGTATGATGTGGCTGTATGTAAGGTGGTGGGTACATTAAGTGAGAAAAATAGCCTAGAACAGTTTCGTTGTCTGTGAAATGGCTTCACCATTACAGGAAAACGTTCCGGTTTTTTTGTTTTTATTTGGGGTGACTGACAGTTAATATGACCCGGCAGGAATGTTAACCTTTAGTGTTACTAGACACGATGGTTTTGTGATATTATTCTCTACTACTGATAAAAGCCTTTTTCTGTGACGAGATCGGAGACACGCTGTTCACGAAACCCTTCTCGCCGAAGCGCCCTCGCCTATATCTCATTGTACTGAGACGCATTGAGCAGTGTCAAGTTAATAAATAGCTCGTTGACATATTTTATGAAGTTTTGTAATTAGTCATATAATTCTGAAATAAATGTACTAAATGAGCTGAAATCTGCTGTAGATACTGACCGAACAGATATCTGACTGTGTTGTAAGGCATGTAGTAGTAAGAAGTTAAATTAGGGTTCATTTACATATTTAATAAACTTTGTAATTCGGTATAAAACTCTGAAATTACGACACCAATTTGGTGATATACCTGCTACAGATATTGATCTGATAAATTTCTAACTGTGCTATGTAACATTGAACAGTGTCAACTTAATCAAGGGTTCATTTGCGTATTCAATGATATTTGTAATTAGTGATATTGCTCTAAAATTACAGACGTAAATGTTATGAAACATTCTAAAATGTTGATTTGATAGATATCTAATTGTCCCATGAAACATTGAGCAGTCACCTTAATAAACAGCTTATTTGCATATTAAATATTTTTTGTGATAAGTGATTTAACTCTGAGAGTACTGTGCGAAAGTTAATTAAACCTGCTACATATAGTAATATAACAGATACCTTATTGTTCTATGAAGCGCACTACTATTAATGAAACTGTTGTAAAACGCATATACTGATCCGACAGATATATAAATGTGTTTTAAAGCATTTAGTAGTGTGAAGTTAATTAAGGGTTCATTTGCATATTTAATAAACTTTTTAATAAGGTATATAGCTCTGAAATTCCGGCACCAAATTTGGTGAAACGTGCTACTGATAGTGATCTCATAAATATTTAATTGTGCTATGAAACATTGAGCAGTGTCAAGTTAATATAGGGCTCATTTGCATATTTAATGAAGTTTGTAATTAGTGATATTACTCTAAAATTACAGCATTAAATTTAATGAAACATGCTACAAATGTTGATCTGATAGTTGTCTTATTGTCCCATGAAGCATTGAGCAGTGTCAGGATAATTAACAGCTCATTTGAATATTAAATAAAGTTTTGTAATTAGTGATCAAACTCTAAGAGTACTGTGCGATAAAACCTGCTACATATAGTGATATAACAGATATCTTATTGTCCTGTGAGCGTACTACTATTAATGAAACTGTTGTAAATCGCGTTAGCACATTCAGTTCACATCTGGTTCATCACGGTTTTTTTCAGGGTTACTAACGCAAAATATTGCGAAATAACAACGGATCCAGTTGAGAGGGAAAGGATAAGAACATGTAAGATAAAGATGAATGAGCAAGCAGACTTTTGTCATATTTCCAATCCAAATTGTGAATGGCCCTGTAGCAGTACAAAGCATGTTTAAAATAAATACATATACGTACACATACGAGCAAGAACTTAATGGAGGAACAAAAAAGGACGGCAAACTACAATCACGTAATTTAATAAAGTTGTGAAACGTATGTTCTGTAAATAACTAGGCAAAGGACAACATTTTCAGCGCAGGATAAAATGAAGAGCAGTAATATCAACCTATTTTGTTACGAAAATATCGCCATTCACCATATTCTACCCTAATTACATTCGGTGCTGAAGCAGAGATGGATTTAGATTACACATTTACAAGACAGCGAATGATACAAAACTTGTGTGACGTAGAGTAGAACTAAACATGTATGTATATTGAAACGTTGAATGTATTGTACAATATAGAAGCCGAAATATCCGAGTTTCGATCATTTCTTTCATCGTAAAAATGACTCAATCGCTAAGCAAAAATCTATATTCAGCGAGAAGAATATGGAGAAATTTTCGGGGCACGGTCCCTCCACAAAAGGACAGTGGTCGGGGGAGTTGGGGGCCTAAACAACTGCAACAAGTCGCTGTCAAACTGGTAAAGTTAGTGATGGTCATATTAATTCTATAAAGATAAAAATACAATCAAATTTGCGACATACTTGGCACGGCCAAAAGAAATTATGTCACACCATTACACATAGTTGACACTGTGCCAAAATTGAAGAATCCATTGAGGATTCTTCTGTATTTTGTTCTGGATACTTCAAGAATCCACCAGAATACTACAATATCCATTATGTATTCCACCGGAATCCACCAGCAATCAAGCAATGGATTTTGTTGGATACAGAACATTTTTGAGAATCCATTGTTTAAGCCATTGCAGGATTCTGCTGGATTCAAGTGTAATATGTATATATATATATATATATATATATATATATATATATATATATATATATTACACATATATATATATATTTATATATATATATATATATACACATATATATATATATTTATATTTTTTTTCAGGATACTACTGGATTCTCTAATTTATAGAGAATAAAGGGATCAGTACTTTTTCCTTGTTTTATTACATAATAATGGGAGGGGCAGTTGCCGCATATATTCATATTTGTTATTAACAAATTTTTACATGATTATCCAGCACTAGCTTTCAGGGAATTGGGGGTTGGAGGTGGGTCCTTAAGTAACAGTATTGCTTTGTAGCTTTGGATTCATTTACTTCTACTCATACAGGCATCACATACCCTATATATATATAGATTTATATATATATATATATATATATATATATATATATATATATATATATATATATATATATATATATATATATATATATATATATATATATATATATATATATACGATGTTATCTTTTCTCGGAGTGGTATAAATCAAATGTGGATATTAAAAAATTCGAAGGAACTCTTGGAAAATTTGAAATCAAGATCTGTTTCAAAAATAACATCTATTAAAACTTTCGATTTTTCCACATTGTATACCACAATACCACATAATGCATTGAAAGAACGCTTGAAAACCATCATCAACCAAGCATTTTTCTACAAAAACGGTTCACACCGTTACAAATATGTAGTATTAGGGTATAATTCTACATATTTTGTTTAAAATACTACTAACGCTAGAGTGTTTTATACCGAGAAAGACATTATCAGTATGCTTGATTTCCTCATCGACAAGATATTTGCAGAATTTGGAGGACTAATTTTCCAACAGTGTATAAGAATTCCTATGGGCACTAACTGTGCTCCCTTGCTTGCAGACTTGTTTCTGTTCTCATTTGAGGCAGAATTTATCCAGAACTTAATTAAACAGAAAAAGGTCTCTCTAGCTCGAACTTTCAATCTAACATATAGATACATAGACGATGTTATTTCTATGAATAAGTCTGAATTCAGTAAATATCTCGCTATGATTTATCCTCCAGAATTGGAGATTAAAGAAACTACAGAAACGGCCTTTTCTGCTTCATATCTGGACATTTTACTTGAATTTGACTCTAATGGTCACCTTTCTACTAGGCTATATGACAAGAGAGATGATTTCAACTTTAGTATCATCAATTTTCCACACCTCATAAGTAATATTCCACTCTCACCAGCTTATGGGGTATACATTTCCCAGCTTATTCGATATGATAGACCATGCAATTCATATGGTGATTTTGTAGAGAGACATGGCTATCTGTCTTACAAACTATTAAATCAAGGTTACACCAGAGCAAGGCTTGTCTTTACATTCAAACGCTTTTTTGGCAGGTATCGCAAGCTAGTAGATAAATACAATATCTCTCTTCGACAAATGATCACTGATAGCATCGGTGACATTGAGTCTTAGTTAGCGACCACTTATAGATTGATATATGGCGGGTGCCACATGTGGGGCAGGATGCGCTTACTATTTTCGAAACATCTGACATCACTTCTTTGTTTTCTGGCCAGAGGTCCATATATCTTTCTTTCATAGTTATGACTTTGTTTGTGTACCGTCTATTTACTGTCTGTTCTGTGCTGTTTTGTGTTTATGTTTACAACTATTGTCTTGCGAATTCTGACCTACTGTCATTGGATTATGGATTGGTATGATGGTTTTATATATATATATATATATATATATATATATATATATATATATATATATATATATATATATATATATATATATATATATATATATATTATATGTATATATATATTAACAATTATATATATATATATGTATATATATATATATATATATATATTCACGCTAACACGTTATCAACACAATGAGCACTCTTTTTACAAGTGAAGACACTGATGTAATGATGCTTTCTACAGCAAAATAGAGTACAGATTGCATATGAAAACTACTACTGCAATTTAGATAGACAAATCCTAGATCACTGTAAATGATTTCTTCTTTATTCAAAAGGAATGTATAAATGTAAGTAAAATAAATAAAAGGCAATATAAAGCATTAACTAAACTACATTGATTAAAAAAAATACACACATAAAACATTCAGAACAATTTTCCCGAGACACATTCAAAGTTATCTTCAATACTGTCAAGAAAGAATTTCCATAACCTTAATAACTCTAATATAAATCAATACAGTCGACTTTCAAATATGCCTGGGCCTAACAGGGAGAAATACGGTTCATCACAACAATTTGATATCTTACTATTATCATCCCTATATACCTATATACTCTGTTGACCTATTTCAGAGAAATTATTTTTCACAAAAACAGAAAAATAATCTAAAATACTTTAAGCAACATAAAATCTGCTTATTAAATCCCTGTGGCAATTTTAAATTATAATAAAATTCATTGTTTCACGCCCAAATCTGTGAAAAAAAAACAAGTAAATCATGTGTCCCAAACTTCCAAATAGTAAAATTAAATCCTGGTGAAAATTAATGCTGTTTACAGTATGTTGTAAATTTTGGCAATACGTTAAAAGATACACATGTTTAGTATAATTCCTAAATTATGTATATTTTACTTTGTGTCAATTCAGATGTGCCAGCTAATGACTGTGTTATTCACCAAAATAAAAGATCAACTACTTGTACCTTTAAATATAGGGAAAAAAATCATGTCAAGAGTTTCCTGATTGAAAATGAAGCACTAAAGCTATCTACACAGCAAGAAAAGGCAGACACATGCCTGTAACGGAGGCTAATCAGTACCTGTAACAGGCCCAGAGAAATCTGTCAGATTTTAGGGTTGTGTGTAAATCCTGATTCATGGTGGTACAGAAATGTATACAATGCTGTAATTTCTGACTGTATCAAGACCTATGTTTACAGCACTGAACCACCGGTGTGTGTACACTGGTGTGTCAGCTTTGAATTTACAGGGCCTGACAATTTGGATGGATTTTAGGGTGTAATTTGTTGCAAAATTGGCAAATTTTGATGATAGAAGCAGAAAGAAGCGTTATTGTTTGAACATTGAAAAAATTCAGACCCTGTTCACAGAACTGTGTACAGGTGCTGTAACAGGTAGAAATACAACCATGTGTTCACAGTACTGGATACAGACCTGTGCACCAGCCCCTGATAGAACTCCTTCTGTGTTTGCTGACGCCGACCTGTATCACAGTTTGTATCAGAGCCTGTGCAGGAACTGTCACATGGGTGAATTTGTTTTGCAGTGTATGTTTAAATAACTCTTACATATCACATACATGTATGTGTACTGTTAAATCATAGCTTTTGTTCAACTCATCAAAATTTTAAAAACTAGGAAAAATTGCTCTAAAAAACACAATCTTGCATACCGGTATATCAAGACAAATTGATTACTGCGTACTTATATTATTCTAAGAGACCTGCATATAAGATTTCAAAGCAGTCTGACAAGCAATTTCAGATAAATTTTTTGAAAAGAATCAGAGAAAATACCATCAATAACACGGTGTGCCTCACATTTGTTTCAGCATGAACACTGTATCTGCACCTTGATAAATTCCTGAGGACACAAAATCCAGATAGGTCAAAATGACAAATTTCATCAGTACTTCAAAATATGTACATGTAAAGTATTTGTAAGTTAGGCCTTGGTTATACTAAACTTTGCTTGGTGTCAACTGATCTGTGCAAGCTAATGACTGCATATTTCACTGAACTTACAAGACTAGCTCCGTGTACTACTTTTCAAGTAAAGCAATTAAAATTGAGAACAAATCAATTGTTGATCAACAGAGGGATGATGGATAATTAAATAACTCAATAAGAAAAGCTATGCATCACTGTTCTGTCTCACACAATTGTCACTGAACTGTTTTTATCAGGTGGTCTCTCACTGGCTCTGCCATACTTCCTCTGCTGTATGTAGTGTCTTCAATTAAAGTCAGTATTCGCTGATTCAGTGTGTCTATCAAATCGTTCAGTTTGTCAGATTGCCTAAAAGGCCCGGAGGCAATTATTCTTCTATCAGGTGGGACCTCCTCATCAGACATCAGGTCTGCAGTTACATCATTCCAGAAACCCTCCTCATCTGCATTGATCACTGCACTTCTCCTCTTTAAAATCTGTATGTAGAAATGATAAATGGTGGTTATTTAAAATAATGCAAAGAGTGAGATGAATTATGATGGTATAGTACTTATAGGTCACTGTCTAAACAAGATGGTACATTTGATATTTTAACATCAACTCTGGTATCATGACTTATTACTGATTTGAACATCATTATGTTGCCTTCCATTCCACCTATACTAAAGAACATAAGGAAATTCATGTATCATTTTAACATTGGCATCCTTGTCCAAAGACCTTTGAGCACATCACATTAGAATTGTCAATTAACATTACCCTCAACTAAAGTAAGTTTCGCTTTGTTAAATTTTATTTGAACCCATTAGTACATTTTTACAATTATTGTGACAAAATTGTTGACTTTGTGTATCTAATAGTAGATTGTGCTTATATTCATAACTCAAATAACTTCCAAGCCACACCCACCAAAAACTTCTCAGTTCTTGTCTTTTCAAAATAGAGCATGCTTACCAAATTGCATATACCAGCATAATCTGATAAAATCTCATTAATATTATCCCTAGTTACGTGCTTATCGAATTTCAAAGCAATCTGACCACTGATTTAGAGAAAATGATTTTTGACCATAAAACAGGAACTATTACTCCAAAATGTCGAAATATACAAATATGCCAGTTTCCCCACAATTTCAACAAACTGAAAAAACTTCATCCCAAGTAACCTGCCTACAATATTTCAAAGTAATCAGATGATTAGTTTCTGAGAGGATTTTTGAACATCGACAAAAATGGCCAAAATTGCCCAAAAAATATAATGGTGCACACGAAGTATCCTCCTTCCCTTAAAAATGCCAATAAATTAACCAAGTTTCCATCGAAAATTCAAACTTTTCTGCCATCTTGGCTGGTAGGATGGCAGAGGAGTTCAATAGAAACGTGTTTGATTTATAGGCATTTTTAATGGAAGTAGACTTTCATCATCATGATTAGAATTTCACTTTCATCTAAAACCATGCAAAGAAATTCAAAAGTCAATTGAACGTATAGTTTTCAACAGATATTATTTGCTGCTAAGTAAGCTAACTATAAGCTGCCAATAACTGTACCCCAAATTGGTGCAGTGTTCTCTACAAAGTAAAGTATACACTCTTTAATTTTTGTTAAACAATGAAATTCATTTTATCATAACAATTACATCTATTATTATGCAAATTAGCCTCTACTCTATCAGTAAACTATGGGGAGAACACTGAGGTGTACACTGTTGCTACACATAGTACAGAAAACACCGGCAAATTTATTCCTCTGAAAGTGATGCAAAATTTGTGAATTTTACCAATTGGATAACTGTCAAAAATGACACACATATACATAACTTAGCTCTTCAGGAGTCCTGAGATTTCCTTGCGGTTAAGTAGCTGCTTGTCTGTACTGTGAATGAACTTGATCGAATTTTTGCTCAATGTGATCCAAGAACATGCTTTGATCATCAGGTCCAACGCATCCTCAATCTTCTTTGACATTTCTGCAAACGGCTAGCACACTCATTGTGATCACATCCAGGAGAATATAATTACTGTTTGAATTAATGTGAAGTTCTACCAAAATATACAAATTGCACAACCACCATGATTATTTCTCATTTTAAGCCAAAGTGGTAAGGTAGATCAGGTCTGTGTCAAGAAGCTAGTTTTGTAAGAATTTTAAATGTAAATAACCATAGACTTCATTTGTCCAGTTAGCCAATCAGAGTAGAAAGGGCCTGACCATGTGACAACAGGCCCCCCAAATTGTACACTGATCTGGGGACCCAGGTGTCAATTACCCCCAAGGAACTACATAAACAATAGTTTTCACGTTTGGCATTTGCAACATGTTGACCCATGGCATTAAATAAACAATAAAGGTGGTGACAGTTGGCCTATGTGATGGCAATCACAAAACGAACAAATGTCAAGATGAAATATACTCTAGGTTTTCAGCCTCATCATCTGACACACAAAGCAGAGATTTTGTTCATTATAGCTAACTATATGTATGTTTCCAGCAGGCCAGTGATGGAGAATCTGTGATCAAGCCTGTGCTGTCAATGTTTTGATATTTGATACACAGAATAAACAGGACATGACCATTAAGTGATTAACACTTCACCAAACTATTGTCCTAAGCTTGGGAAAAACAACACGCAAACTGTATCTTCGTGTGTCATCTCAATACTACGATGGGATGTTTGACACGATATAAATGTTGAACAATTAATCGACGCCCTTGTGTCCAAATCGACACATTGGAGAGACTTGAATTTTGCCGTTCTCATACCCGGTGTTGCAGTCAGCTTCAAATTTTTGGACATAATGCCCCCTCACACTTCAGATTTTGACGGTCACTGCAGAATGTAGGAGACATCACTAAAAGATTAATCTTTAATTTAGTACAAACATAATATCAAAGAAGGGAGTAAAACAGTGTTAATTAAAACAACTTAAAGTAAATTTTAATCATGTGAGAGCTCAAAGAATGCCAAGAGCGAGTCATTTATGACCCATTGCTTTCAGAAATGAAGATCAAACCTTCAAAAAAAATGGGTCAAATGACTCAAAATTCGCCTCTGGCAGCAACACTGGATACCATTGAGGTAGGGTCTCTTCCTACCTCCATGCTGGATACCAACTCGCAAAAGTTACATTTGTTGTCGATTTGTGTGAAAACAGATGGACTAGTGCAATTGTGAATTTTGACACGTTACGACATAAATAGCTTACGTTGCATGCTTCGAGTCGGGACTGAAAGTGAGTACGTAGGGTTGACAATAACTGCCGGCCGGTGTTCACACGGCTACTGGGGGCTCGACTGCTAATACTCGTACCACTACAGGGTAGAGATGCCCAAGGCTTGGCAATGGCAAGTCCAGAGGAGATGAGTTCTGGCTCTCGAGGCATGACACGGAACTTGTCTTGAATTTGAAGCACTGCTACGTAGCACTAGCAGTGCTTTTATTTGAGCTAGCTGCCGTTGCAGTACATCATTAGTAGTAAAATTCAGCAATTCAGTGTTCTGGTTTCGGAAAAACTGACGTACGGTCCGACGTGGTCGTATAAACGTTTGTCTCGTGCGAAATCACTGACTGAAATGATACGTGCCTAACCTAACCTAACCTAACCTTTATACTCTAACTGGAACATACGCGCATGCGTGTTAAATTTCGCCGCCAGCACAGTTTCGATTGGCAAGCTGAGTACGTGGTTGAAGAATAAACATAAATATAGACAAAAATATATAAAAACTGCGTCAGCGCATCAGTTTTGGAAGATCTAGGATGAAAAAACAAAAGTCTTTTTTTGCTGCTCTTGGCCTAATGGTTTGTTTTCAACCTTTACTCAAGAGATTTTTTTAATGACGGGGAAAGATTTATACATAACGATTGGGGGGAGAGTTGAACTATAGAATAGGTTTCAATCGTCAAAATCGTTCGGTATTGGAGTTTGAGTCCTCAGGAAAGAGGGATGGGATAGTCCTGTAAAATGAAACAGCGTAGACCAGAGCAGTTGAAGGGACAAGCAGCTTTGCCTAAAAAGTCTGGATAAAATCGCATTTTCTTCGATTGAGATGATTATTCGGTGATGTCATTGGTTATATATGATCAAAAATGCTAAACGTAAACGGGATTTAAACTTAAGTTTGTTTTGATCACAGTCTCCGGGTGGAAGGACTAAGGTTTGACCCAACTGTAAGGACATACACGCATATACACACACTTAACTGGCATGGAAATTGCAACATCGTATTTTTATAAACATCTCTGTTCAACCAATACCAAAAAATAGCCGGAGTGAATATCGATCCGACGCAATTCTGATGAGTTTTATTATCATGTTGATAATTTCTGAACTTCGTTTCCTTCATAGGTAATAATATTATATAAAACACATTATTGAGGGGCAGCCAACAAGCAGTTCACTTTTAAAAAAAGTTTTTTTCCATGACAGAATATATTAAATAGGACTGGAGATATTAAGTGGCCAATTTTAAGTTCAAAGGGTAATAGCTCTTCACAGGGTGCCGTCCCTAGGAAAAATTCTGCTTCCCCTCCCTTACTAAATTCAATTTAACGTCCCCGACATATTTATGCTGCTTCTCCTCCGTAAGGTAAGCTTTCGTGTCCGATGACAAACAACTTGATTATCCCCTGTCCCGCAAAAAAACTTTAAAATCCTCATGATTAATTTTATTCGTATAAAAAACAGATGAAAGACTCGGTACATCAGCTCTCCTTAATTTTATTGCGTTTGGCCTGTATTTTGATAGTGTGCGGTTGTTGGTGTACTCTTTAGCTACTGCGAGACACATCACTGCGTTTCCGCCGTATATCGTTAAAGTTCTTATCCTGTACAAGTTTACGAGCAATTTCCTCTCGCCAGTCGTTAATAAACCCGTTCCCAACGCCAATCATGTTATTTTACCCTGCCCTCAAACAAAATCTGCCACACACCAGTTAAAATATTGTTTCACTGCCCTCAAACAATCCACTGTCCTCAAAAATAAAAAGATTCCCTGCCCCTTTTCGATGAACAGCTCCGTTGGCTAGCTGAACCTGAAAATTTAGCGTTCTTTCAACTGTCACTAAAGTACGGACAACAATAACGCGGCATTGCGCCCATGGACCCTAGGCCATGGAATTTTACCCGAATAACCACCGTCACCCAACAAAACGGCGCAACTTTGCACAATTTTTAAATATCGGGTATTTACAATCTAGTATCGAAGTTTGACATATCGACAATTTCGGGACTAATATCGATACTGGACGATACAAGAATGAACTGCGCTTGTCCCATGGGAAGCCGGGTCTCTGAAATCGCCGATATTTACCGTCGATTTGGGGACTCTAATATTGATACTAGATGATACCAGAATTAATTGCTTTGTGCCATGGCACGCCAAGTCTGTGAAATCTCCGATATTTACCCGATATTTATCGGCGATTTGGGGACTCTAATATCGATACTAGACGATACTAGAATTACTTGCCTTGTGTCTCAGCGCGCCGGGTCAGTAAAATCGCCGATATCTACCTGATATTTTTCGGCGATTTGGGGATTCTAATATCGATACTAGACGATACTTACATGATTTGCCTTGTGCCTCGGCACGGCGGATCTGTGAAATCTTCGATATTCACTGGATATTTTTCGGCGATTTGGGGACTTTAATATTGATACTAGACAATACTAGAATAACTCGCCCTGTGCTTCGGCACGCCGGATCTATGAAATCGCCGATATTTACCCGATATTTATCGGCGATTTGGGAAATATCGATACCAGACCCTTGATACTAGATTCTGTCAAATCGCGGGTAAATATCCGATATATATCGGAGATTTCAACACCTTACACTTCTGGTCAAACCCGACTTCCAAGGACTGACTCTAGCTTCGATACTAGACGATACTAGATTCTGTCAAATCGCGGGCACCCTTATGAAAATGAAACTGTGCAACAGCTCTGCTGTAGACTAGCGGCACCTCTGCCGTAGAGCTGCTACACTAGTGCTGCACAGGAAAGCTGTGCAAGAGAGGCTGTGCAGGAAAATGCAGCTAGTTGCACAGTTTCTGCATAGTGTTAATCTTTGCAGAAACTGTGCAACAGGAGATAAAACTGTGTAGCTTCTGTGCAATATTCTCCATGTTGTACACCTTGTTTGCGGCAAATGTAAAATGTGTACAGCTCGTGTACACCAGACTTTGAAGTGTGCAACTTGTGTGCAGCAGGCCATCAAAGTGTGCAGCTTGTGTGCCGGAAATTACATGTACAGATTGTTGACAGAGCACAGGTGCATTGAGGCTTTTAGTGTGATATTTCAAAATATATTGCGCTCACTTTTAAAGAAGTGTTGTGACCAGTCACATTCAAGAAAACAAAACTGACCTTTCATTTATATTTTACATTCATTTACTCTTATAACAGACAATCAACTTTTTAAATAATAAGAAATGGTAGATAATGGACAGCTTTTAATTAAAGCGCAGTCCAGCTGGTGAAAGCGACATAGGCCTAAACTCAGCAACATTGCATGGATATAAACAGTGCATCTGTATACCGCAGTGACATTATGTAACTTGAGTACCCCTTCGACGATCTGGTTTGGTAAATCACGTCGACAACTGTATGTTTAGGAAAACAAATTTTTAAAACAGGGACTTGTCTGTCCTCAAGTTAAACTCTGTATTTTCTGCGAATGATACCAAAATGCAATCAGTTTCGAACGAAATCTAAGTCTGATCATAGACCCTCGAGAAAAACGTTTTTCTCGAGGGTCTATGGTCTGATGGCACATGTATGTAACTTGTGTAAGGACGCGTCATAGACTTTTGTTACTGCAAATCTGTACCTTAAAAATATCGATAGATGAGAACGTTTCATTGTAGAAACAGACGAGTAAATTTCAATGTTGGTATAAGCAAGGACCCCCTACTACCTCCTGGGCTCCAAGCATGGCCGCAGCCGTTCTCCAACTTCAAGCTATAGCAGTGTATACGGTACGTACGTACGTACAGTGCGCAGCACTGGAAGGAAGCTAAGGGACTGGACGTAAATTAGCAGGGGGGAGGGCCGGGGGATTTGGGGGAGGGTCACAAATTTTTGAGCCTCTGTTTGGGGGAGGGTCACAAATTTTTGAGCTCCTCTGAGTGGGAGGGTCATAAATTTTTGGGCTTGTTGTTGGTGCACTAAAAGTAGAAACAAATTGTTTATAAAGACAATTAAGTTTACAGCAAATCCAAGATATTGTTCCTCAGCTAACCCAACATATTAAAGGGAATGACTCGTGGCATTCTGGTTCAAATTGTACATGTAGTGTGCTTTGTTAATAAACACTGGACAGTGTTTTTGCCAAGGTTGGGGAACATTGGGAACCCTGGTAAAATTTCTGTTGTCCGCTAGTATGACTGCACTGATATACCATGACTGGGGAACCCCGGTAAAATTTACCTAGGTACCACCCTTAACAAAAACACTGCTAGATATTACCACAATATCTTACATTGTTCTACTGATGTAGTCAATCTTGAACCTAACTATTTGACAATATTACTTCTCATTCCACATTTTGTTGATCAACAAAAGTTCCCTCTCTTGCATAAGCCACTTCCCGTTAAAGTTTAAGGCCAAGCTCCACCCTGCATCAGTCACTTTTTAGGTACATGAATTTTAGTTTTTAGAGATACTATTGTTTGAAATTAAGAGTAAGCTTTGGTGTGATAATTAATAATTTTGATTCCAGAAAAGTGATTTTAGTATACTTAAACATTTAGGTACAAGTCATCTGATTGGTATTTCTACTTGTGGCATTTTCAAGTTTATATTGGATTTACCACCTGGATACTATCTTTGGAATGTTTAGTGTTCATTTGTGTTGTGATGGCAGAATATATGACATTTGTTGAAATTTAATGTTGGTAATTTATACAGTGAATTAGCCATGTTGATCATGTATTCAGATTGAACTTGATTAAATATGGTGAAATCCCTTTTCTGAGAATCTGGATACAACATTATGTACTATAAAGCAATATACCCTATCAAATATAATATCAGAACATGAAGACTTGATTGATCATGAAATAGTGTTTGCCACTTCTATGTCAAATCAGTATCAGTCTATCCTCTATTATCTAGGCTGCTTTCTGTGATATGTTTAAAATGCAAAGAAACGAGGCACAAAAAATGACAAAGTATTGTCAATGTTAAAATACCATAATTTCACACTATAGCATCACTTTATGACCATACTTTGAATTGTTTGCTTAAATTATTTGCTCACGTGTTCACACACTTGAGCATATGGTTTAGCCATGTCTGTGTGTGTGTCCGTGTGTCTGTATCCCCATTATCTCAAAAACGGCTCAACGTATTTCAGTCAAATTTGGTAGACATCTTTAGAATTTAAATGGCTAGAACTGAAAAGGTTTTGGTTGGCGTGGCTTGCATATTAATGAAGTTATCACAGATTTAATTTTTCTGATACATGGTAGTCTATGGGAAGCATGAAGACCATAGTTCTGGGTATCTGTGGTTTGAGGGCGCTATCCCCACGTTACACTCCAATGTTGGTAACACTTTCAGTTGCAACTGAAAAATGACCTGAGGGCAGCGCTGCCCCAAGGGCAGCTCAGCAGAGTGGAGGAAACATGTGCACAACATTCAATGACGTCACTGATGAACTGTATATCTGCCCTGAGGGCAGCTCAGATATATTGCTGCCCTCAGGGCAGATTGGCAGATAGGATAGGAAATGTTTGTCTGCCCTGAGGACAGCTCAGATATGTTGCTGCCCTCAGGGCAGATTAATAGATATACAATTAATAGATATACAATTATGCAATGATGCGTGAGCATAGCAAATGTGTGTCTGCCCTGAGGGCAGCTCAGATATATTGCTGCCCTCGGGGCAGATTGGTAGATAGTATATGAAAATGTATGTCTGCCCTCAGGGCAGATTGATAGATATACAATTATGCAATGATGTGTGAGCATAGGAAATGTATGTCTGCCCTGAGGGCAGCTCAGACATATTGCTGCCCTCAGGGCAGACATATTTATATATCCTATCCTTAAAGTATTGCAGAGTGTAATCTACCAATCTGGACTTACAGCAGCAATAAGTTTTGCATTGTGTATATCTACCTATTTGCCCTGAGGGCAGCAAAATATTAGAGCTGCCCTTAGGGCAGACATACATTTCCTATCCTTAAAGTATTACATAGTGTATATCTACCGATCTGCCCTTAGGGCAGACATACATTTCCTATCCTATCTGCCAATCTGCCCTGAGGGCAGCAATATCTGAGCTGCCCTCAGGGCAGACATACAGTTCCTCAGTGACGTCATTGGATGTTGTGCACATGTCTACTCCGCTCTGAACTGCCCTAAGGGCAGCGCTGCCCTAAGGTCATTTTTCAGTTGCAACTTCTGCCGCCTGCCGTTAGACTCTGGCCAGACGATGCTGAAGTTAGACACGGTTTCGGATTCGGTTTCGGATTCGAGAGACTGAAAGAAATTTTATATTTTCAGCCAATTGTTACACTGTGGAATACTGGATTTTCCTTACTTTCCCTGGACCTTTTTCAGCTAAAATAATATCTAATCACACTAGACAAAGTGAAAATAAGATCACAATAAAACAATGCATGTATTTCATGGCATAAATTGTGTGCATATATTCACAAGCAGTGTTCTCCCCAGGCCGTTTAACAGGATTGGCCCCGATCCTTTATTTTTTCGCCCGATCCTTTGTTTTTTATGCCGACCCTGTTTCATGTCCGCTGATTCTCAAATGTGGCTGAAGACCTATTTTTTCTCGCCGGCGATTTTGTCACTTTTATTTCAGCGAGCGTATCAAGTGTGAAATGGTTCTAATGTGGCGATAACATGACGTGCCAGATGATTAAAAGGTTTATTCCATCGCCAAAATGTGTGAAATGGTTAGACTGTTCTCCTTTCATGTCGATGCTTTAGGTGTTTTACACACAATGAGGCAGGGTTATTGGATGCAAAGCACCCAAAGTCATGCTTGTCCGCTTGTCTGTGAGGAGAATAAATAGGCCGGCCGTATTGCAAATGAACATCGGCTAAGACGGATGAAACTTAAATTCAAAAAGCATGAAATGTGTTACGCTGCCGATTGTACAGATAACGGCCATTTTATACAACGGACATGGAGTATACTCAACGAAAGGCTCGGTGTTGCATCTTTGCCAGTGGGCACTCAGTCAAAGCATGGCCATGGTCAAAGCATCTATACTATAGGCAACTGGTTGAACTGCCGTGCCACCAATGTCTCGCACTGGTAAGAATCCGAAGGTCAGGAAAAGTTATTTCGATCAGAAGTGGCTGAAATCGTACGATTGATTGAGACAAAAATCAGATGCAAAAATGTATGGTACTGCCGCGTGTTCAGATCGTTGAGTGTCCGAGTTAGCCTTGCTCTACTGCCTAAAGTGTTTTGATTTTTTAAACTTTATAAATTATGATTATATATGAAACATTTATGTCATGAAATAAATGCTACATTTATGTGATAAAATACATGCTATTTGTGCAGTAATTTCATCTAGTTAAAATATCTCCTTGTGTATCAGTAGTTATTATATTCTTCGAAAAAATAATAACATAAGCTGGAAATATAAGAACCGAATCCGAAACCGAATCCGAAACTGAGTTCAACTTCAGCATCGTCTCTGGCTAGAGTCACAGGCGCTTGGCACATTGCTTGGATAATAATCGTATTTAATATGTAGAATGTCTATATACGACTCGATTATTCAATAAAAGAATCACCGTACGTGATATTAGTGTAGGCCTATAGGCCTACATATTGACTGGCGAATGGCTATGGCTGCCTTGCTCTGGCCCGGCGAACGCATTGCATAATCATCAATGTGTAGAATGTCTACATGACTTAATTATTTATTAAAGAATAGCGGTACGTGATATTACTGTACACGTCGGCTAGCTTAACCGAGCGGCTGTAGAGCTCTGCAGGGCTTGGGCCCGGCTTGGGCCGGTTGTCCACTGCTGCACAGACAGGAAGGAAAGGCGTGAAAGCTTTTCATAGCCCGATTTCATAAATCAGCGAAATTCACGAACTCTGAGCGTTTCCGGTGATAAAAACTTGTCAACGGTCAGATGGTTGCATAAACAATCGATCGACTGGCCTCTTTTGCCTAAAATCATACCTTACCCTATGCTACTGGCGAGAAATCGTCCTGAAATCGGCTGGGCACACCAACCCAGCGCCGGCCATTTTGAATGAGCTGCATTCAATGTACGCGTCCTATGAGAGAAGAGCAATGACGTCATCTGCCAAGGGTTGTATGCACAGGCGCATACATTGCATGCAACTTATTCAAAATGGCCGGCGCTGGGTTGGTGTGCCCAGCCGATTTCAGGATGATTTCTCGCCAGTAGCATAGGGTAAGGTATGATTTTAGGCAAAAGAGGCCAGTCGATCGATTGTTTATGCAACCATCTGACCGTTGACAAGTTTTTATCACCGGAAACGCTCAGAGTTCGTGAATTTCGCTGATTTATGAAATCGGGCTATGAAAAGCTTTCACGCCTTTCCTTCCTGTCTATGCAGCAGTGGACAACCGGCCCAAGCCGGGCCCAAGCCCTGCAGAGCTCTACAGCCGCTCGGTTTAGCTAGCCGACATGTACAGTAATATCACGTACCGTTATTCTTTAATAAATAATTAAGTCATGTAGACATTCTACACATTGATGATTATGCAGTGCGTTCGCCGGGTTCGAGCAAGGCAGCCATAGCCATTCGCCAGTCAACATGTAGGCCTAAAGGCCTACACTAATATCACGTACGGTGATTCTTTTATTGAATAATCAAGTCGTATATAGACATTCTACATATTAAATACGATTATTATCCAAGCAATGTGCCAAGCGCCTGTGGCTAGAGTAAAGCCGTAGTACTCCTCGTCAGAAATAACGTCGAAGGCCGGCTATTGCTGGCAATCCGAAGCAAGGTAACGGCACTAAGCTGCTTCATAAACCTTAGTGCATCTAGAGAACCGTCACAGGAAAAAGTCAGGTAAGTGTTTCACTCTTTTGTATGGTAACAAGTCGCGATGATACGTGTTACTGTTAGTGTTAGTGGAAAAACAAGGTGGCCGATGTGGCTAAGGTGTACGGTATGCGTATCCTTACGTCGGAAGATTTTGCGTCAAAAGATTAGACTTTGTATTTGCGAAAATAGACAAGATTTCATCTAGCTAAAGGTAAATTTTTTCATTATGGAAGCGATCAACAATTTTGAATCTCGGGAACAGTGTCCTTGATGAGTCGTAAATATGAACAAGTGGTGAGGACACGTGTTAGTGGAAAAACAAGATGGCCGACGTGGCCAAGGTGTAGTAGTATGCGTATCCGTGCGACGTCAGAAGTTTATTGCGTCAAAAGGTTAGACTTTGAATTTGTGAAAATAGACATGATTTCATCGAGATAAAGATAAATTTGTTCATTATGGTAGTGATCAAAAATTTTGAATCTCGAGAACTATGTGCTTGAGGAGTCGTAAATATGGAAAAAAAATCAAATTCGTTTAATAAAAAATACGCATCTCCAATAGAAATATGGCCAACTATGGTCATTCAAGACACAGTACACATTTTTTCAAGGAACCAAACATTGTATAGAAGGGGAAGTGTAGTTGTTGTATATAAGGGTTGTTTTTCAAAATATTGAAATTGAGCAGATAAATCATAAACGTTTACCTGAAAAATGCCTAGGGTAGGTCCGTTTATTTGCATATTTTATGGTATATGTCCTCCTATTTTTTGTCAAAGAATTTTAGAATTCGATAGACTGATATATTATACAGTTCATGATGGGCTACATACATGACTCAAATTTGTTGCAGTTATTTGAAAAGTCCTGATCAAATGGGAGCAGTACTTTGGCAGTATTTTTGATAGGGTGACATTTTTTTGGCATGAACTTTCTACTGGGTATTTTTTGAACTTTAAATTTAGGGACGGACCATTAGACTTTGGGAGGGGGTGGTCACGACTGGATTCTGAAATTTTTTTTTACGTCTGATAATTTTAAATTTTATTTTTTTCAAATGAAAATAGACTTGCAAATTTTTTTTCCTGAATTTTGCAGAATTTTTTATTATCGGTTCTGAATATTTATTTATTTTGGAGAGAAGTCTGAAAATTTTTTT
>LD343237.1:40768-64151 GCA_001465055.1 Ptychodera flava
GGGATATCAAACAGGTTCGTTTGATTGTTTGTTGGATATGAAGCCGAGAAAATAAAGTTATTAGTTAACAAATAGCTCACTTGCATATTTATGATGTTTTGTAATTAGTCACATAACTCCATAAACAAAACTTACAAATTAGATCAGGGTCCAGCCCGTGGTTATATAGATGCTACTGTATTGACCCATCTGAAGAAAGTATCAATGAAAACATTGATTTTTTTTATTGGATTCACTTTAAAGTCACTTTTTCAAAAATTAATTACTGGATAATCTTTACATTTTTAACTTTACCACAAAATTGTAGTTTGATCCCTGTGATATTTTGCATTTGTGTTCCTCGAGTTAAACAGGAGTGCCTTAGGATGAAAAGAAAATTAATTCACTAATTTCTTCTCTCTTGTTGTACAGTATATATTCAAATGTAAGGTAAAATGTCTTGTCTTTTACTGATGCCTTCTCGCATGGAGCCTGCAGTTTGCCAATCATAGAATTTGAAGGGATTGGATTGTTGGACATAGTATACAGCAAGAAACAGTACATTAGATTAAATGTAGACAAGATGGTGATTTTTGAAGTAGAAGTGGATGAGTCTTTGTTTGCCTAAGTGAATTTTGTAGATGAAACTCCCTTAGATTTGATGGTAGATCAGTGTAGATCAAGCGCAGACGAAGTTAGTGCGAAATGTAGACATAGTCATGTCTGGTGTGGATAATATCTGTAGACAAAGCTTCATGTAGACAAACTGCTGTGGTTGTTCATCTACAAAACCCTGATGTAGATCTACATAAAGTCTACTGCAGACGGTCCGTAGATCTACTCTCATCTACTGTGGACATAGGTTTTCCGTAAGGGTAAGTGTTCTCACTATCTTTACATACAAATGTGTAGTTCCAGAGTCATTCTCTACTCTGTTCCCGCCAACAAAACATTCAATATTTATTTCATTACGATCTTTACCGATACTTATAATAATATCACAAGTTGTTCTGTTGTCTGTTTTCATAGCGTAATATCCAACCAAATCATCAAACTCGTCTCCTGTAGCTAACTTTACACATCTAGTGAGAACTGTACCATGTTGAAGTATTTTCATATTATCAGTCATCTGTTGATTTGCAGTCTGTAAAGTTAATTCAGCTTCCTCCTCACCGTCACTTTTCAAGCCAAGTTTCTGCAAAGTTTTGTCCCAAAATAATCTTACTGGATCCCGTCTAGCATTGTATGAGCAATAATTCTCCCCCTCGTTTATCCACCTTCGCAGTGTATTATCTGATGACATTATTGTTGAAAGAGGTTTGATCTTGAGGTGAATCGGTATACTGAGTAGTGTAATGTATGGATTTTTAGGAGTAAGCCAACGACGAAAATCTAGCAACTTATATTTGTTAACATTGCTATCAAAATAAATCACATTTGGAGTTCCTGGCAGTTCAGCAACTCCACCTGCAATTTCACTATCTAATATATGTAAGATGTTATGCGGTACATTATAAGACATGAATTTCTGACTAACCCCATCCCATGTCAGAGTAAAAGGAGTAGGATCATTTGAAGCCTTTGTAGCGTCTATTATGGACTCATCAATGTCTTTCAGTTCGGAAAATTCTACAGCATGTTTGTGGCCTTGCGCTGTTGCCGCCGATATAAAAAATTTCATGGCCCTTGTATCGAAGGACATAATCCTTATTATGATTACCTGCTATCTTAGTATTATTGTTAACTTTAACATCACTCAGATCTTCGAGCTCGAGATTTTGTCCGTGAATTGCACCTAGACCGAAGTTACTTGGGTCAGACATAATTATCGTATATACAGTGAAAAGTAAAATAATACCTTGTAATAATATACAATCATGGCTTAAGCTATAGGAATGACAGTTCTCGGTGCTGTATTAAATGCAACGGCATTCACAGGAGGAAATATTATCGGACAAAAGCTTTCCGGGAATGGTGAGGCTCTTATTGAAGAGAAAATTAGACATGATAAAGCATTAGAAAAATTTGAACATGACAAAAATGTCTGGTCAGAAAAAAGATTACTCCAGGCTGATTTTGAAAGAGAAAATCAGGCTAAAGATATTCATGCTGCGGCTGAATTAAGAGATACAGATGCAGAAATCCTTGAAGAAGCTGCGGCGCAAGTCAACTCTGCGTCAGGGCCAGTTCAATTCTCAGATTATTACCAGCCAAGTCAAGAGCAAAAGAAATATGAAATGATTTATATTGCTGGAGGATTGGTCGTGGGATGGTTTATGCTGCGTTAGCTACAATAATTCAATACAAAAGCTAGTTGGCCAGTTATTGAAATTGACTATGTTTCCATCCTGATCTGTTATCCAAATACGCATTGAACTCATCCAATCTGAGCCTTTTCTCAATGGCATGGAAATTGAGCCCCCGTTTTTAAAGTCATAGGTGACCTTTTCACTGATTTGTTTTGTATCCCGGATGGGAAGTATTTGTAAACAATCTGATAATTTCCCCTGGATGTATTCGCCAGAGCCAAATGAAACATAATTTCCAGTAACATCAATGACATCTGAATGAACTATGTATTTAGTGACTGTTAAGAAATCTGCTCGACCTGGACTCATAGTACTTTTTGTCATGGGGTTGTCATTTGGCCTATCTGAAAAGCCTACGAGGTTAGCAAAGCTACCTGTGGCATTAAAATAAACTTTAAAATTTTTAGCCAAAGTTAGATAAACGCGGCTTGTGGGTAGACGTTTTTCAAAATTAATTTTCTGCTGCAACCCGATTGCTTTGTTGAGTGTTTCGATATTGTAGTGACCTGGACGTATTATACAGTTTGCCACTACCGCATCGCTATCATTAATCATTGCTTCCCGCTTCATCTTCTTGTTTTGCCTGTTCCATTCTGCTAGTCGCTTCCCTGCAGCAACTCTCCCTGGATGCTTCCTCGGTAATGTAATTTTCTCTATATTGCACTGCGGCTCGTTCCGAATGATAGTCATCGGAGCTTGTGGTGACGGAGTCCCTGGCAGAGTCCCTTGCAGAGCCATTTCCGTTTGCTGAGTCGGTGTCGGTGCTTTCAAAGTTGAATCCATTTATTTCGGGTATTATATTAAGCCCGATTTTTTTAAAATCTAAATGTTTACCTGTAATTAAACCGGTGGAAACTAGAGCAAGTATGGGCCCAAAAGTGTAGGCTATCCATCCTGATAATCGTTTTATTTCACTGTTTAGAATAAAATTCTTTTTAAGATCAGTGGCATATTTATCTCGGTCACAGATTGGAACTACCTGACTTATTGCTCTTGCTCCTAGATCTATGAAACTTTGAGTGATATTATCACTTATATGAGAACTGTATTTTGCTTCATACATTTTGAAGGCTTTATTTACCGTTTCATCTCCCCATTTTTCTACGTCAGCAACTGAAATCTCCTTGCCAAAAAATAACTTACTTTGACCACTTGCGCTGACACAGAGTGTTTTTTCACGTTTCATCTCTATTATGGATCGAGCGTCCGACGCTGCGGTTGGTAGTGCCCCTTCGGAACGCGCTGTCGTATTTGCTGCTGATGATGACTTTATTAAATTCTCCATTGTTTTTAGTATGTTATCTATTCTTAGTAAAAAATAAAAAATTCGTTTAAACCTGAATCCGAAATATAGTATTAACATAGTCTGGAATGTCAGTACCCCTAATGGAACGATTCCAATAGGGATTCCGAAGTATGAAAAATTCTCCTCCATTAAAATCTATCTGTATATAGAAACACGAATCATGAGTACAGACCTATTCCCGGTTGCTTTTCAATTGAATAAAAACGCTGGCGGACAGACAGTACAGCATGCTGATATTCCTTCCAAACCGAATGACATAAAACCTATTCTCATGGACTTAGATGTAACGCTGACAGATAAATTTCACTGCGGGAAGAACGTATGCCTAAATGTTTTGTATTCCGCGAAGCATATATTCCACCCGAGAGCGCTTTCGGCCGGTTGCTAGTGACGACAGCGAACATTGTATCAATTTATTTTCAATAGAATATCGATCGAAATCTGCTGGCGTACGGGCTCATGTGTCGAGGTCAAATCATTAATATGTCCACATAACCCGTATATATTGACTTAGATAGCATAAAACCAACGTATCCGTTGGTTTATTGTACTTAGATTGAATCGTCGACACTTTTTTACAGTTTTGGTGATGCGTTCACAATTTGGCGCTCTTTGCAAGTTTGGCGCCATTGTGAGCTAAATATGACCTGCGAGTGAGCACGACAACAATGTATCAATTTCCGATAAAAGGATATCGATCGATAACGTTCACTGCACGATAACAGTGGAGAGTCTGCGCCGTTTCGCCTCCGTTCTGTGTTATTTTTCAAATTTACTGGAATTTTCATCGTCAATTTTCGCCAAAATTTGGTATAAATTACAACAACATGACATGCATTTGGTCTGTACATCTTACGAGACGCATACTGATAAAAATGCGTCAATTTAAGGCCCGTGTTCTGCATATGTACACGCCGTCAGCTCGCCAAATCATTGACGGCAACAGTATATTTCAGTGATCGGAATAAATAAAATTCAAATAAAACAATTTTCGTGAAGAAATTCAAAAATCTAAAACAATAGGAATTTTGTATATTAATCAAAGGATCACCATGTCAATTTTCATCATTATTCGTTCAAAATTGAGGAATTTGAACCAACGAGAAGTGTGCAATCTGTTCGGTATATTACACGCCATTGTTTTCTATAAGAAATTAAGCTTATTCGCCACGCCGTAAAATGAAAAATATATCTGAAAAAACCCATAGGTTTAACTTTTTCATTTCGCTGTAATTTCTTACGATATTTGAAATAGCACATCTCATGAAGGTTAACTAAAACTCTATCGTTTTACTTTTTTGAGTTTCCCTCTTATTTTTTATGAAATGAGAGAGTTAACGATCGTTTGGCTGTTGACTGTGTTTTCACCTATTTTTGCATATGAATAATTATCACATATGTATTTTCATAATTCCTTCATAAAATTATTGCAAAAATATCATAATGGAAAGGTCAACATATCAGGAAATTGAATCTGCAACTCTTCCATCAATATTAAGCTGTGCAGCGTGGAAAATTGGCGAAATTTAATACATAGCGTCAAAGGCGGATTTGACTCACTGTACACGTACACGACGTATGTGCGGCGAAAAAGTGACACGCTAATATGAAACAAAATGGGGGGCCTTTGGCCCCGCAGTGTTTACTTTCCACCCGTGGGATGTGTTCAAAGATAACGTAATCACTCATCGATCAGCTAAAGAAAGTAATATATGGCTTGGCGGTCCGCACATGAAATACTGGGACCAGCAATTAAATTTTGCTGTATGGTGCAGCACTACTTGTTGTGGTATATATCTTTCGCCCATCTCCTCGATAAGAAAGTTCCACCGCAAATACAATCATTCTGCCGTTTTCATGTATATTTTACAATACGTCGTTTTCTTTATGAAATGGGAGTTGCACTTCCAGACGATACTGTCTTCAAAGCCGGCGACAATCGTACAATCTCGTCCAATATGAACTTCTCTGTACAGAATTTGGAAGCCAAACGAAGTCCGACTTTCGATATCGCCAAGGCCAAAATAAAGGTCTTGATTATGGTTATGAATATTACACTAATCGTGGGCCCGTTCTTCAGCCAAAAGCAATATACAATGGTCACGACTTTTTCCTCTCAGCTGACGGAGGCGTTTTCTATACACATACAATTTTTGGAAAGAAAAACATGTACTGCCCGACAAAGACCGACCACATTATTATTTCTTCTGTAATGATGGATCAGAGGGTCAATTAATTAGTTTTATTCCTCTGAAGGGAGACTCCGGACTAACAAAGGCCGGTCTCGCCCGCCTCAATGAAAGCCTTGAAGCCTACGTATATTGCATACTTGGCGCACAAGCAAATATTCGTAGTACCATAGTGGGCGATACTGGCAGTGCAGAGCAAGTCCGAAAAGAATTCGGTGTTCTCCTCGAACATAAAATTCGTAATACTGATAAGGTAATCAGTTATAGGCGATATCAAGACACAATAATGAATACTGGTGTCAAACTTGATATGGCCGTTTCGCCCAATTTACTTCTCTTACCATCTGATATGGTTATTCTTTCGGACTCGATGCTGTGGATGATACACTATCCTTCAGATGCAATAAAAATACTTGAAAGTGGAGAAATTCAAATCAGTGACGGCAAATTAGTATTTGGTGAATATGTAGATCCTTTCATATATGTAGACAGTGAGCTAGAAGTGGTTTTCCCCATCGGACCTAAATGTGGTTCAAAAGATCCAGCTACATGTGATGAAATGTGTGTCCGTTGGCAACAAAGTCTTCAAAAGTTTACTGATTTAATAGTATTCCGTACCTTAGGTGAAAGTTTCGATGCAAGCACCGCTAAAAGTTATGCTGCAAGCCTGGCCGCTCACTCCAAGAATCCTATCCGAACCTAAGGGAATACCTGCGGATTATTTTACAACCCATCTAAAGTGTATCAGAAGCGAGGGAGCGACACACAGACAAAGTATTTTAAATTTCGGTTTAAAAGAGGAATTCCCGATTTCACTACATGTATTGATATAGTTCAAGAAATGGACTGTGGTTTTAAAGCAGTGAGTCGATTGCCAGCCAGATAAAATCCTACCTCGTAATATCCGAAAAGGTAGTAAGATAGAATTCTTAGCATTTAAACCGCGCTTAAATAAGCGTACCCTTTCTTTCACTGTAGAGAGGTTATTTTGTGCCACGCCTAATAAACCAGAAATTCAAGATGCGGTAGAACTAGTTGACTTAGAAAGATTAGGTGAGATATATAAACAAATAAATGCTGCCAAAAATATTATAGTGGATTTTGAATAATTATTTTTTCTTTTTAAAAATTTTTAGGATAGTATATATTATAAAGATTATTATGGACATTTCCTGCCGCTTGCTTACAAAAAGCATTCGACGAGGCAGTTTTACGAAAAGAATTTCCTGAAGTCAAGCGAGTCGAGGATATCGAAACGATCGATATGTAAGGTATGACCAAAGAAAGAAAGATGTACTCTGTTTATGCAGATATGGAAGTCAAATTATTGGATCCGAAAAACGGTAATACACAAATTCGTACATTGCCTGATAAATTAAAAGATACATACACAAAAGATGTAAGAGGATTGGATGTGAAACAACAATTAATAGAACGCTACGACCATATGCTTGATACAATTGAAACTGTTGAGGGTTCTGGTCTCGTTCTCGAGGAGATACTTAATTTTAAAGTAATTCTAGTAGAAGTTTTACTCGGGGCCGGAACGCGTTCCGAAAAGGAACGAGTCCAACTTCCAAAATGGTAAAAAAATAAGCATTGTGTGAGCGATCTTATTCTTCCTTTCGGCAGCGAGAATTGTTTTCAGTATGCCGTCGTTTCAAGTATAAAGTTGGGCGACATCACGTTTCGAAAAAGAAATGTGGTCAGACTAGAAAAAACTGGAAGACGTATGACAAATTTATGGCTGACTACTGTTGGGATGGAATACCATTTCCTACGCCCGCCGATGAGACTGTATTCAAGCGCTTCGAGCAGCAAAATCCAGGCATCAAACTCCAAGTATTTCAGATCTACGAGAATGATCCCGCCCCATCCGACATACCTGTGTTATATAGTAGTTGTAGCGGAGCCGAAGGCGGAGCTCGTTCGGATAGGGAACAAATAGCAAATATGTTACTGATAGTCGGCGAAGACGGCTCACACGATAGCCACTTCGTACCAATTACTGTGTTAAATCGCCTTCTTAATTCTCGTATTAATCGAAAGAATGAGCGCAGAGAGAAGTGTATTTGTATGGTTTGTAAGCGAGGTTTTAAGTCAACAGAAGAATTAGAAATACATCAGGTATACTGTGGGACAGACACGGCTCAGCCAGTTTTTCCTAAGGAAGTGTGTCAATTTGAAGGACATAAAAAGAAGGTGCCCTGCCCCTACGTTGTGTATGCAGATACTGAGGCAATTATTGAGAAGGGCACCGGCCGACACATTCCAATTTGTCTTTCGTATGTTGTGCTTGAACGATGGCCAGGCCGTTCCGGGCCGAAAGTTTTTAGTAAAAGAACATTCACAGGTACAGATTGTGTTACAGAATTTCTAAAGGATATGAAGAAAAGGGCTGAGAATTATTCGAAATTGTATTATTGGAAAATAAAACCGATGAAAGATAGATCTAATTACAACGATCCAGACTTTATTGCATGTGGAGATCAAGCCGGATATCGAATAGTGAAGGATAAAGATACTTTTTATTGTGAAGAGTGCCGCCCGTCGAGAACCATTCCTACATACTTTCACAACCTCAAGGGACATGATGGTTCTTTTATTTTACAAAAAATACATGAAATCAGGGATGTTGACGGTCCAGAGCCAAATATAATAGCTAAGACGGGCAATGGTGGAATTATGTGTCTTATGAAAACATTTATTTTTAGTGCCTCAATTGTTGTCGATGGGAAGAGGGAGACAAAGAAACGTTTCTTTTATATAAAAATTCTGGACAGTGCTCAGTTGATGTCTGGGTCGCTCGCGAAGTTGGCAAAGACTGTGCCAGAGGATGGATGGACGGCAGTACCACTTTCGTACCCGGACATTCAGGGGGCAAAAGTTTTCTTCCCATACGAATACGAATACGAATATTTAGATTCTCCCGAGCGATTGGAAGAGGACCAGCTCCCGGAGAGACATAAATTTTATAGCAAATTAACAGAAGAGGGGATTTCGGAGTCCGATCACGAACATGCATTGCGAGTATGGGGCGAAGTTGGATGTCAGACGATTCGTGATTATATGGAATTCTATTGTAAGACGGACGTTCTCCTTCTTGCGAATATATTCGAAAATTTCCATGACACATGTTTAGAAGCATATAAGTTAGACCAAGCTCACTATATGTCAGCGCCCGGCTTGACATGGGATGCTATGTTACTTTATACAGGTAATAAGTTTAAGCTCATTCAAGATGCTGAGCAGATGAATTTCATTCAGAGGGGAATTCGAGGTGATATCGGTCAGTGTAATATTCATTATTTACAGACAAATCATCCGGCTTATGCCGCCACTGGCGGGAATTACAATCTGGAGAAACCGTTGACCGAAATAAAATATCTCGATGCTAATAATCTTTACGGATGGGCAATGAGTCAACCAATGCCGGTGGGCGGACTTCATTGGAGGATGACGATGGAAGAATTGTTAGAATGCGTACCGAAGGGGTCTGCTCAGAATGGCGGAGCAGGCGCTAGATTTCCACCAAGTTTTCTAGAAGTAGACTTAGGATATCCGGCCGAATTACATGAACAACATTCCGATCTACCTCTCGCGCCGCATCACTGTGAATTTCCGAGGCAGGGAGCTACCGCCGGAGGGAGTCGACTGATTACAAGTCTAATGAACAGAGAGAGATACGTTGTACATTATAAGTTGCTTGATTTCTATCTTCGGATGGGAATGCGACTGAAAGAGTTTCATCGGGCGCATGCCTTTGAAAAGGCGCCATGTCTTGCCGAATATATTGACTTTAACACTAAAATGAGGGCAAAGGGAAAGACAGATTTTGAAAAGAATTTCTATAAGCTGATGAATAATGCAATGTTCAGCAAGACAATAGAAGACGTTCGAAAGTACAGAGACTTTAAACGGGTCACAGTAGTACCAAGAGTGGTCGTAAAAAGATTCAGAAGTATAATCCAAAGATGAAACATATAACTCTCATAACTTCCGAAGAGGATGGCGATTCCTGCGACAGTGTCCTACTAGAACTGAAAAGGGATCAATATGAATATAAAAAGCCAGTTTTCATTGGTGCGTCAGTACTGGAACTTTCTAAGCTGCTTATGTATGAGACGCATTACAATTACTTTCGAAAGCAGTTCAAAGGAATACGATTAGCCTACATGGATACTGACAGTTTTGTTTACAGTGTACCTCTCCCTTCTCCAGACACCGCCAGCGTCAGCACTTTCAATGATATAGTCCGAGAAGATGTGGAAAAGAATGGTGAGAAGTCGATATATGATACTATTGGGATGGCGGCCCCCAATTTTCCAAATATTAATAAAAAGGTGATAGGTAAATTTAAAGATGAGTTGAATGGTGAACCTATTCTTGATTTTGTCGGTATACGCTCGAAAGTGTATGCTTTTCGGACTCCAACTTCGGAGACGAAAAAAATAAAGGGATAAAAGATGTTTGTGTTAGAAAACATTTGGACTTTGAAGACTATAAGGATCTGTTTGAAAATGGGAAATTCCGAAGGAAGGAGACCGAGCAGGCACAATTTGTACAGTTTGTACAGAAAAAACCTGGTGAAATCCGTAGTGAAGAGCATAGTAAAATCATGATGGTGCCAAATGGTATCAAACGTGTGCAGTTATACAATGCAGACACGGGCGAATGGCTGGCAAAAACATGGCCGATAGGACGGAGATCCCCTTCGGAATAGAAACGGAGTTCCTAACGGAGTCAACTTTCATATCCATTTAATCCATTATGTCGCATGTATCTTTCTAGCGGCGGACTCAATGCTTCTTGTTTTTGTATTTCTAATGCCTGATGAAATATGTCCTGAATAATTTCTGAGGCCACAGCTTCTTTTGTTGCGCCTTTTTCTTGTATTTGTGTAAGCAGCTGTTTATATTGAACGTAATAATATTTATATTTCTCTCGCCTTTTTGATACTCCTGTTTTTCCTTGTATAACATCAATAATAACACCTGGTATAGGAGTTAAAGCTAAAAGAACTGGAACTGTCGGAATTGCTGATATTACAGCAGAACTTACAAGAATTCCCTTAGTCACATTAACAGCCATATCAATTCAGCCCATCAATTTGTCACTTCGTCGATATGCAGCGCTAGTTCTTTCGATATAGTCGGCCAATTGTTCAACGCTTTCAACAACTGAGACGTGCATTTCTTTTTACTGTATATGTAAGGGATGATAAAAAATAATTGTAATAATATACCACTCCAGGATTTGAATGATGCAAATTTAAATGATGATGATGCTACTGCTGAAACATCTTTCTTCGACGATGATAATGCCCTTGCAGGAGGCGATCCTTTACTGGATAGCCCGCAGGTGGATCGTTTGACTGGACAGAGAGTAGAAATTACAAAACAAATGGCTGACCAATACTTAGATATTAATAGGATTACTGATATTGATAAACGAAGATTAATGCATACGAATGCTAGTATTAGGGATGGAGAGCTGTATTATCGAGAAGCCAGGCTGACATCAAATAAAGGCAAGAAGTCTTTAATGATCTCCTCAATAGAAGGTAAGGGAGCTGCAGAATTTAAAAAAGATATATTAAAATGGCCCCAGATTTTGTAACACAATTGACTGATAATGAAGTGAAAATGTTAATGAACAGGCAGGCCGATAGACTGAAATCATATGACATTGGACGACTCAGAGATAGAATAACAGATTTACGAGCAAATTTTAGACATAATGCCGATGAAATACGTACTATCGAAAATAAAATCGATGAATGGAATAATCTAAACCCTGACTACAGAGCTTTTGATGATGAAATAAAGATGGCAAATATGCGTCTTGATGTGTTTTACAATGAAAGAGATAAAATTATGTCAGAGCAGACAGAACTTACACCCGAACTCAGAACAAGACTAGATAAATTAATAATCGAATTGAAGTACAACCTGATATGATCAGTTGGGCATGTGAAAGACTGGTGTCGACTAGGTCTCTTCATGATGTAATTTCCAATCCAGAATTGTCACTCAGGCTGAAGCTGACAGAATCATTTAAACGAAATGGTATTACAATAGCTGCATTACTTACTGCCCTTGGAATGACAATATCAACAATTGCCCTAGCTGTGACTAAAGGAGGACGAGGGGGGAGCAGCAGGAACTGGAGCAAACACAGGGGGTTCAGGCCCGCCCAAAGTATATACAAAAGCGAAAGAAATTGTAAAGCAATTTGGCGAATGGTTAAAAACATTGGCCGCAAAAAGTGCTGCTGCCATACCAGGTTTAATCGGTTCACTTGTTAGTTTTCTATTAAAGACAGCAGGATCGGTGGTCGGATTTGTTGGAGAACAGCTATGGATATTTTTAACAGGTTTAACATTAGTCATAATAAATAAAATTATGTATTAATATATGACCAAGCATGTTTGGTGAAAAGAATATTACAAAGTTTCTTTCTAAAAATAAAGACCTGTTTGGTTTCTCTGTCAAATTGGAATGGTGCAAACTCCGACGAGTAAATCGGCATATTCTTCGAGCAAATCCAGGTGTCCAACTCAAAGATGATAATCTATATCATAACATATTAGCTTTCATTAAGGAATGTCAAAAGACTAACTTCTTTAAGCGACTAGAATTCATAAACGTATTCCAAGAGGTTGGCAATGATGAAATGGAAGTCCAACATCGACAAGAATATTGGGTTCTTCGATTGATTCGCGACACAGGTAATCGATTTATCTTTCAATCAGACGGAAATATTTATGTAAAGATGTGATTTATTTTTGTTTTTTTCTTCTGAGTTACTATATACATTACACGAAAATGGGGTACGATAGATCATTATTTCCGACTTTCAGCAACCGAATACCGAATGGAACAAGTCAGAAAGAACTCATCATGTGATTTCTCATAATCCAAGTGAGGCAGATCCAGGTCAGACACTTATCATACGATGTCCAAAGTTAGAAAGAAGAGTAGTACTAGTTCCGGATACTTTCGACCTGGTTTTTGATCTCGAAGTAATGGGACATGAAGATAACCAAGTAGTACAAAATGTTGCAAAAAATATAATCAACCGTATGGTTCTCACATTTGAGGGGCAGGCACTTTTCAATTTGAATAAATATAATCTTATTGAAAGTTATCGCGATCTCTTCAAACATAAAAAGGAGAGAACGAACATGACACTGTACGGAATTCAGAATGAAAATCTAAGAAAATTGAGAAGTGGCGCGGGCAATGCAGATCACGCCGTCGTGGACGATCGTTTACTTTTCGACACATAAAAAACAAAATACGCTATTCGTCTGTCTCATCTTCTCATAACAGGCCATGGGGTTGCATATCCATCAGCATTAGGGAGTCATATTGAATGGGAAATTACGTTGGCGCCCGCCTCCCAATTACTTGTCAGTAATAATGTTGTTACACCCAATTATAACTTAAAAAACATTCAAATGGAATACAAAACAATATCTGATCCCAACCTCGCGAGACAAACTGCTGGTTATTACAACAACGGTAAAAGTTACCTTTATGAGCATTTACATTATTTTAGAACAATCCCATTCAAAGAATCAACAACGGTTATCAATGAAAATATAAATGTACCACGACGTAGCATGAGAGGTATTGTAATACTCTTCACCAAAAATCAGAATCAGTCAGAACTTAATAGCGAACTTTTCTTTAATCCATCCATTAAATCTGTGTCTGTAATGATTGAGGGTATTGCGAACAAAATATACGCTCAGAAGATGTTACCAAGACAATTTTGGACAGAAACACGACGGTAGTTTGCCGAAGATAAAGATTGGTGTGAAATTGATATAGATGAAGTCGATTATTTGAAGAATAAATTTTGTTTGTTTATCGATCTGTGTAGTTTTAAAGATACTGAATTTCATGGAAATGGATTAAGAGTAATGAACACAAAAGATGGCATACAACTTGAAATCCTGAAAAAAGATACTTCAGTTAAGGGTGTCGACGCTCGCGATGATAATAAAATCGACGCTCGCGATGATAATATATTTGCTCATGTTTATGTTATCAGTGATGCAATGGTCTCTGTTGAAAATAGTAGATTAAAGTCTATACTATTTTAATAGACTCTCCAGTTCAGAAAAAAAAACTACCGGAACCGTACCGATAAGGATTCTGTAGAAATTTTTTTCATGAAAACTGTAGAATGTCACATCTCAGTTATGATATCACAGGCTGCTAAGCAACACTCGAAGCCTATCGGAAAGTCCTATTGGAAAGCCCCTTTATATAGACTAGTTTGATGGTGAATTTCCCACAGAATTCCCCATACATGTCTATACATGTCGTGTCACTTACAATACGTCGTTTGGAAACAGAACGAGTTTCTACATGTCACAGAATTATTTTTAGATCACTACCCGCATCAGTGGCCCCATTCCAGCAGGGGGTTGCTCCACGGTTACTGTACTGACAACTATCGGAACGTGTAGCGACATGTTCTGGCTCATCTGTAAACAGGAGTGACCTATATCTGACTCAGTGGGGAATTCCCTTTTACATGCATGCGCAAACGCGTAAGAGGGAAGAAAAATTGTAGTTAAATAAAACAAATTATCACAGTTTACCACCTTTATATTACTACTATTTGCAGGCATCCCTTGCTGGTGTCTATCTATATTGCCCTGTGTTGTAAATTCCCACCTCAATTTGTGAACGCTGAAGATTCGATCAATTTGTAATATTCTATTTTTTTGAAACTGGGGGAGGGTCATAAATATTTGGACTAAATTTTTGGGGAGGGTCATGAATTTTCGGCCACTCTCCTGCGAAATCCCCCCGGCCCTCCCCCTGCTAATTTACGTCCAGTCCCTAAGTCTGTCATGTCGCCTTCTGTCATGACTTGGATTGATGTGAATGCTTTTGTCCATGTTTTCAGCATTATAGTTATATTGCCGAGCACAAATTTGGGTTTTTTCAAACTCCATCCCGACCGCTAGACGAAAATCCAATACTCTACTTTGCCAACGTCTAGCGTGTCCTGCTATGACTTTAGCAGCCGATATGTTTACACTCTGAAGTCACGTTTCATCAAGTTCAGTTCGCGCATTGAGATTGAATCTTCGTGTTGAAAGAAATTTTACTCTCTTTTGAGTCTTTCTATGATAAAAATAACCATTTTCATTATATTTATAAATTCGGTGCTCTATCAAGTATGAAACATAACGGATAGGTGCATAATGTAGAGTCAATTCCAGCGTTTAAAAACGAGACTACATTTATCAATCGATAATGGCGATGATTTGATGATTTATAGATCGCACTTCCGTTAACGTCATGAGACTTCATTGGCGCGAAGTTAGATTTTGATACCATCCATCGGCTGTGTCAGGGAGTTATCTAGTGGACAATTTCGTGATCTTTCTATGGAATCGCCAGCCAAATGATATCACAGTGTTGGAAAAACGTGTATACAGTATCGAAGATAGACGGATTTCTAAATTTGTGAACGCGAACAGCAGTAAAAATGCTGAATAAATTTTCTAAGTATGTACACACGGCCAGTGGAGAGACCTGCAACCGGGAATCATCCAGCGTCTCTGCGAGCCATTCTCAAATGTAAGTCAATGTACCGTCCGTCTGTTCATCGCTATAATGTTCTGTAATCGTTGTATCGCTATGTTTGGCTACAGATAAATTTTCGTTGAATACTAATTCATGCTGAATTCACTTTCGTTTCACAACAGTTACAGTAAATGCTGAGATTTTTGCAGATTGTCGCCCGTCGCCACCGTCGTGTATGAAAACAACATACGGCGAGCTGTCCGCTGTTCAGTGGACATTTGATCATTATTAATTTAATAATCATAAATATTTATGCATTTTTCTGCTTCAAGTTTTCAACTTTTTTGTTTCTTTTCAAATAATATTATTGATGTCTTTATCAAATTGCAATGTTTTGAAACGGTAAAGACTTACACTCTTCCCTGAACGATTTGTATTTTTCAGAATGCATAGTAAAGAGACAGGAAATTCAGAGAACAGAAAGCCAAATCGCAGCCTTTGACAGTAATGTAAATGTTACATGAAACTTCTCGAGTCAAAAGAAAATCTCTTGAAGACACACGACTTATGTGACATTAAATTAACATGGCATATAAAATAAATCGTACCACAATTTGAATTTAACCTTTTTTCTCTGTTGTCTTTTTATTAAACTATAACTTTATTTTCAATCCTGTCACTAACATTGGCCATATCTACACAAGCGATTTGACAACTTCTGTATACATATCTGAACTGAACTATTATATCGTTGGAAAAGATAAAAACATTGAACCTTGTGGTACAATACAAGAAATTTTGCTGTTATTTAATTGTGTTGCTTCTTTGGTTTTCAGTATATCTCGTCTATTTAATAATGTTTTTCGTTTTCTTACTGTTGCTGAAATTGGTAAAAGTTTATTCCAGACGTGACTGCTGTAACCTCCACAAATGAAATAATCTCCACAAATGTAATATCAACCATAATTGTAATAAAATGCACCCATAAATGTAATATCGCCCATAAATGTAACAAAAATCAACCATAAATGTAATAGAAACACCAACCACAAATGTAATAAATGGTAACCATAAATGTAATAAAAAAATCACCCATAAATGTAATATTTGTCAACCATAAATGTAATAAATCTATTTTGTCGTTGCAATTGAGGAATTAGCCCTTAAATATTGATCTATATAATAAGGAAAGCAACTCTACACATTATTCATTTCTTAATTGTTTGCGTTTAGTGTGTTTTGCATATTTGAAAGTGTATTTTACGTTTCCCTGTTTTGTGTACAGAACTGACTGGCCATGGCTAGACACAGCTGTAATCTGAGTGTCAGTGCAGTCTCTACTCTAGAGTGGGGAAGACTGTATAACACTACGATCCTTTAACGCCGTTTTTTCGAAAATTGCCGTACTTTCGTAATCAATCTTCTCAAATTCGTCTTCAGTGGATAAATTGTGTGGAATAATCGATAGATTGTCTGTATTCCCATGTTATCCCATTTGAAGTTTGTTCCTTCACTAGGGATGCCAGGATGTCTAATTTTGTTATACTGTGTTCAAGGTAGTGTTCGTATTGTTTTTTACAAGATTGAAATATATGTTCTCGTCAACATGTTTTGTGTCGTAAGTTTCTGTTATAAGGTTTTATATTTCTCTGTTATTTGTTCTGAGTCATCTGTCATAAACTTTGTGTGGTATCACTGGTTGACGAGTTATTTTGACGCTTCCTTATTATGTAATTATCAGTGTCTAAAAGTGCTCTTCCACTTCCATTATCTAACGGTTTGATCTGTACCTCGCCGTTTTCTGATAGCGTTCTCAAAGTATTCTATTCTGTGTTTCGGAAAGGAAACCTAGTTTCAGGAAAATATGCGCAACAACATGACACTAGTCTTATTAAAGTTATTATTTACTCAGGGCATTGATAAACAAATGATCACATATGCAAGTTCAAGTTTATTACATTTATGGTTGAGTTTTATTACATTTATGTTTAATTTGTTTATTACATTTGTGGTTGCGGGTTGTTACATTAATGGTTGACTATTTTATTACATTTTTGGTTGATTTTATTACAATTGTGGTTGATATTACATTTGTGGAGATTATTACATTTGTGGAGGTTACAACTGCTGTGGAATAATGCCAATTTATGAAGGAAATAATTTGCTGCATGGAGTTTGCGGCAGATTTGCAGTAACATTAAAATTAATTTTCCGCAAATTTTACCTACTCCTGGTAGCTGTCCTGCAGGATGCCACAATTTTCTGTGAAGTTCCTGCAGAGTCTTTCAGGTACTCTGTAGTTCAAAGGGCTAGTATTTAACTGCTATTGTGCAAACACAGGCTTCCACATTTCCAACACACAGTAACGGCAGTTACTGTTTTCAGCATTTCTTGTTCTATATATGTGCTCAGTGCAGCTAATTTGTATGCGAAAGAATCACCTTACAGCAGAGCTGCTGCAACTTGTATTGTTGCACAGTTCCTGCACAAAGCTACCGCACAGTTCCCTTTTCATTGTTTCTTGCACCTGTGCAGCAGCAACTAATTTGCATGCGAAAAAATCGCCTAACAGCAGAGCTGCCGGAACCTACTGTATATTGCTGTACAGTTCCTGCACAAAGCTGCCGCACAGTTACTGTTTCCATCATTTCTTGCGCCTGTGCGGTAGCAGCTAATTTGTATGCGAAAAAGTCGCCTTACAGTTGAGTTACAGTAATTGTCTGTTGCACTAGTGCCGCACCTGTGCAGGAACACTGTGCAGCAGGCTAACAATTTTCATAAGGGATAAATATCCGATATATATCGGAGTTTTAACCACCGTACACTTCTGGTCAAACCCGACTCACAAGTGCTGACTCTAGCTTCGATACTAGACGATACTAGATTCTGTCAAATCGCGGGTATATATCCGATATATATCGAAGATTTCACCACCTTATAGATCTAGCCGAGCCAATCTAACTTCGATATTGTATAGTCTAGCAGCAGTAAATATCGGATATCATATAAACGTGTAATGTCGCTGTGTCCTCCATGAATTAACAAATCACACAATTGCGTAACTTTGGATTCCGAGGCAAACAACTGAGGTTTTAACAGTTTTGAGCAGATACTGACAAGCTCACCCGTTGGATGGTACTGTTGGAAACTTGTGACAACTGCTTCTGAGAATTAATCTTTGACTACTGAAAATATTTTGCGGTTATGTAACATCACTTTTCTCACCAATCAAATATTGTTCATTTATTTGTTTATCATCAAGGGGAGGCGTTAGAATCTAGTTTCGCCCACGTTACGGGACCGTGCGTCGCCTTACAGAAGTTTAGCTACGTTTTGTTGATCCTTTTCCGACAACAAGGCCTTAAAAATATGCTTGTGGCGCGTGGCATGGGACCGCAAATTCATGCAAACACGTGCATTGATGCAAATACTGTATTGCTGATGCGTCAGTTTTCGGTGCAGAGCTAAATCGTAGCAATCAACAGTGCTCAGTGAACGATGGCTTCAAGCAGGGGGCCAGGGCGATCTTCACCGCCCCCAAAATTACAGGCTTACCTTATGAAACATGTTACAATTTTTTCCAGTGGTGCTTGACTTCAGTTGGATCGAGTAGATTTGGGTTGAAATACTTGCAGTTGGGCCAACGTCTGCACTGGGTAGCTCCCCGTAGTCCCCGCGTACCAGTATGTACAGGGAGTATTTAGTGCGACCGATGTCTTGAGGAGTTACCTAGTCAGTAGCATTTATTGTATTGTTGTCAGAGTGCACGCTCGTAGTTATAATATAATAACTGTATGTTCGATTTCAAGCTCTGATTGTCGCAGTTCCAAACTTTGACAATATCCTATCTCATTTTATCAAGTTCGGGGACCCGCTAACATATTTTTATATGCAGTGCATTAATCATTGTAATAGAATTCAACAGTATCCATAATGGATATAGAGGTGTATTTTCTATACCTGCACTTCCTGCAGATCTGCAATGCATCATTGTTAGGGAATCCAGCAATATCCATAGAGGATTACAAGATGTGTTCCCAAAATCAACTTCTGAGAACTTTTAACTTGATACTTATAGTATCCATTGTGTATTCTACAACTATATTCTCTAAACTGGATAGCAATGAATTCCCTTATGCATTCTGCTGTATAGTGGTAGAATCCACCGAACTATATATTCTGGTGGATTCTGATAGATACGGAACATTTGGCACAGTGTGATGTGTTGAAGTGTCCCCTGCATGCATTGTTAATACTAGACGAAGTGCTTCAGATGTCTGTTTGTGTTCTCTGAAAAGTTTTCACAAGCTCTAACTAGACACATGTGAGGGAACCTTAGACGACGAACGCAAATCACCGTACACGGACTTAGGTGGCTGCAAATTTTACCGGGACCAAAGAATATATACTATAAAAGAAGGGCCTCGGCTACTACTCTGGCGTCTACATGCGCCAAAATCAGCTCTGCGTGACAGAGCTATAATACAGCTACGGTGTGGTCATAGCCGAACACTTTTGACTCATACCGGCCGTAGGGCTAATAGCTGACCATTATGTATTGGTTGTTACCGTGACAGAAAATCATTTGAAATGATTCAGCTAGGGGAGCGTCTGTGGTTTTATTTTTCGGTCACAGTTAGGTTAGTCCATGGAGTTACAAAGGTTTTCTCTGTCGCCATGGTAAGTTGCTCGTTACGATCATGGAGCCAGAAGGGGAGCTAGTACCTCGTTGCTATGCGGCAAGCATTGTGGAATATCTTGGTCATTACTCAACGTGTTTCGAATGTCGTTACAAACGGCTTTGCACAGTTTTCCCTGTTTGATGAACGTCAGTGTTGTATCGGTAGGGAAATTTTTAAAATCCACAAATGTGTCTCATTCGTAACAGTCTTACAAAGAGTAATCTTAATGTACTGCCAACGTGAAGAGTTGTTAACCTGATGATATAGCCATTCCCCAGATTTCCAATTGATATTTGTGAGCGTAAGCAAGAAAAATAAACTCATTAATTTTATAGATGTGGTGGGCATGGCTGATTTGCAAACTTCGACCATACCCACCACGTCTAAATCTGTGTGGGGAAAAGTTGTCATGTAATGAAACTACTGTCCTTAACCATATCTGCACTTAGACAATTTCCCAACGAACATACTGTCTTTTTAACATATTCTGCCCTAATTACGTTGTCCTTTGCCATATGTTGCAGTCAAAATATATCGTTCGCCCCTTCTTTTGGTGAAAATGTTAGCCTTCTACCCATTTTGTACCCAATACCACATTGCATCATTCTACTCTTGAGGGGTTCCCTATCTTTCACTCTATTCTGGACTAAAAATACTGTTCTTATCCTTTATGTACTCAGAAATACAGTCTTTCATTGTCCTTCACTGTCCTTCAATTGTCTTAGTTTTAGTTTCACGACCAGTGGCCAACAATCGTCAATAAGCTAGAATATCATTCATAATCGGTCATCACAACCTGAGAATACAGGGTGATTTTTAAAAGAGACTGCATATTTTGTAACAAAGAATGTTTTCAAAAAGTTGAAAACAAAAGGTTCATGCACTACAGGAAGAAAACTTCTAAGTTTGCGTGCGGTGGGTTGAGGAATGTTTTGATTCTACAGAAAAGAATATGAGCAGATTCTTACTAGAATCAGGGTGTTTGATATTTTTGCACGTGAGGCATAATATAACGTTGCTATATTCAAAATGCCATTCAGTGTCGGCACATAGGTAGAGCAGAAATACAAAGGCCGGTGGATCTTCAAAAGGCCCACAGGGAAACGTTTACAAAAGTATGTCATGCTATTGATCATATTTATGTGTCCTTGGAGCAAAACGCATATTTTTCAAAACCTTACTACTAAGGAGGAATTCTAAAAATCAGCTAGAGAATGATAACATTTATGGTCCAAACTGGCCATTTTGTAAACTTGACGACACACAAACATTTCGTTTCTAACTCGTGTACAGATCTATAATTGATAATAATTTAATATAATTGAGTCAGAAGTAAAGTCTTCTTGTGAATGGTGTGCAGTTGACACTACCAAAGAGGTTGAAAAATTATCTCCAAAAGACAATACTTGATGTATTTTCAAGATCCAGCAGTTTGCAATGGCCTCCAAACGCACATTGTATTCAAACTTTTGAAGTTGTGGTGGCAATGCCACGTCAGAAATTCTTGACTTATATGTCGACATGAAAATAGCGAAATGACAACAAATATGAAGAGAATGGTCTACAGGTCAGGATGTCGGCAGAGCAGTGACCAATTATTACAAATTACAAATTATCCTTCATTTTTTCTACTCGACATTTGAAATCTTTGAGCACTTTGTGTCCCTTCATTAAGTTCTTGCTCGTATGTATACGTATTTATAGTCATTTTAAACATGTTTTGTATTGCTACAGGGACATTTGTATCAGAAATAAATGTGAGCGATTCACACTTTGAATTGGAAAAGTATATGACACAAGTCTGCTTGCTCATACATCTTTATCTTACAGGTTCTTCTCCTTTCCCTTTCAATTTGATCTGTTGTTATTTCGGAATATCATGCGTTACTAACCCTGAAAAGACGTGATTGACGGATATGTACATTATTCTGACTTTACATGTTTTCCATAATTTTGTATTCATAGTTCCAAAACCGTTCTAAGATAAGTGTTATACTAAATTCTACGAGTGCGTCTTCCAAGTCATTTTACTTTGAGATGATAAACCACAATAGAAAAGTGCAAGTTTGTCTTCGATTGGAAGAAAAGTGAATGAATCGACTCAGGTTGAGTAAATATCAACTAACTGACCAAGAGCGCTATTTAATCAAGAAAATGAGAAACAAATTGAATAATTATCAAGAAGGTTGTATCCACACGACTATAGAAGAGATATACACATCAAAAACAGGTTTCATGAATATAAAACAATGCATTGATAATGATGATAGAAGTATGACCAAGACAAGGAAGGCATAGAATTTTTCTCCAAATACATCTTATCAAAATGACTGTATAAAAATGTATGTAAAGTATATTCATGAACTCAGACAGTCGTCAATAGTCTATATTAGCTTTTTATAAATATATAATATGACTATATGGACATATTTTCAAGACAGCCTTTTACAGCTGTACATCTCTTCTTACTTCATCGCAAACCACTACCAGACACGAACTGATATATGCCCAGGCATTACAGTATATATTGCAGTTGTCTGTAATATTGGGCTAATATCTTGTTGTCGAACCATGCCGCTACGCTGTCGCAGTTGTCAAGTTGGTTTATGTTGGATGCCCAGTAAATCCACCAGAATATTTTCATTACTTTTACAACTAATCAACGTTACCTTATATTTGTATATTGACATATACATAACTAAATGACTGACTGACTGGTTACATGCAAAGGACTTGTAATACAGATTTTAAGTCTTGACGGAATTACAAACTGAGCAATCAAGTATTGACAATCACTGCTGATGACTTGACAATTATTGCATACTTTTGGACTTTAAGGAAGTTGTGCGCGAGAATTGTACTTTAACCTGTCTCACCTAATGTCTAGACAAAATTTGCAAAGACATTTATGCAACGATTGCAGATGTAATCATGATCATGAGGGGATTGGCCGGGAGAACGGTGCGGGATTGCTGGATTGCTGAATATCCCCCTAAATAGCTACAAGGCTATTAGCCACATTAGCCATATGAATAGCTTGTCAGTAGCTGTATTTGGCTATTAAGGCTATTCAGAATTTACACGCAGTGTTTTTAGCCGCTAATAGCCCCTCATAGCTAGCTACCAGCTAACCAGGGAGCAGTCCCTAGAAGGCCCAGCTGTTCAGCTATTCAAGCTATTATCCGTTTTTAGCCGCTAATAGCCGTTCTTAGCTAGCTATTAGCTAGCTACCAGCTAACCAGTGAGGAGTCCCTAGAAGGCCCAGCTATTCAGCTATTCAAGCTATTATCCGTTTTTAGCCGCTAATAGCCGTCCTGAGCTAGCTATTAGCTAGCTACCAGCTAACCAGTGAGGAGTCCCAAGA
>LD343237.1:64195-93358 GCA_001465055.1 Ptychodera flava
CCGTTTTTAGCCGCTAATAGCCGTTCTTAGCTAGCTATTAGCTAGCTACCAGCTAACCAGGGAGCAGTCCCAAGAAGGCCCAGCTATTCAGCTATTCAAGCTATTATCCATTTTTAGCCGCTAATAGCCGTTCTTAGCTAGCTAGTAGCTGGCTACCAGCTAACCAGTGGATGACTTATGTAGAACTCAGAAAGTACTATAAAGTTTTGTGGTTGTAATAAAAGTATAATGAGTAACCGATCCGAGCGCAAATGATTCTTTTCAACTATTTTTGTATAGTAGTCATGTTTTATTTCAATCGTTCATGGTACTTTTAAATGTAATGAATGTATCCGAAACTTTGTAGAACCATGGAGGTCTCTTTCTACCTAGAAAATAATATGTAACCTCGAAAAATGTGAAATAGCAATAGTCATTTGGACAATTTTGTAAAAAATAGAAATTGGCTGTAAACAGGACTGGTAAAAAATGCGAGTTGAACTTCCAATGGAAAGATATTGTAAGAAATACAACAGCTGTCACTGTTCTTCATAAAACTGCAAGTCTAGCGTCCAAAAGATTTTGTACACATCATATAGAATTGAATTTTTATGACAATCATACAAGACATATAGATCTCTGAAGCGTAACGAAACGATTAACTGTGTGAGAACAACAAATTGAAAATTGTCATGATATGTGTCGTTTATTTGTCAACAGACGATAACATAGTTTATATTTCGAAGGTGTGACGACATTTCCCACGGCCCGGTTCATTCAAGACTCGCTACTCAGCTAACCAGTGGATGACCTTTGTAGAACCTAGAAATTGCTATCGGGTTTTGTGGTGGAAATGAAATTAAAATGAGTAACTGACCTGAGCGCAAATAATTATTTTCAACTTTTTGTGTATTTAATAATGTGATGTTGAAATCGTAAAAGTTAATAAATGGTAGTTTTGAATATAAATAATGTATTCGAAATTTGGTAGAACCTGGAATATAATATCAATCTGTGGAGCTTGAAAACTGAAATAGCAATTGTCATTTGGAGAATTTTTTTCTCGCAAATAGAAATTGGCTCTAAACGGTAAACAATAGAGTTGAACATCCGATGAAAAGATATTGAAAGAAATACAACAGCTGTTACTGTTCTTCATAAAGCTGCATGTCTACCGTCCAAAAGAGTTTGTACACATCATATAGAACTGAATTTTTATGACAATCATACAAGACATCTCTGAAGCGTACAACGAACCGTTTGAAAGGACATGTAATACAAAGTATAGTGGGTCGAAACCGACTGCTACACGATGAATGCCAAATGATGAATGTAATGAGTGTGATGTGGGGTTGCTGAGTCCAATACTGTGAAATACTTTATTTTCACTTGAAACTTATTTTAACCATTTTCGCTGGACTCATCTTTCCGCTAAAGTAAAATTCCTGTGAAAAATCTTATTTCCCATTCTTTAAACATGCATTGACAAGAAAGAGTTAAAATGATATCAAAGTGATGTCCAGAAAATTTTCATTGAAAATAAATTCCTATGAAAATAAAGTATTCCACAGTATGATGATCAAAACGATGAAAGCCATATAAGAGTGAGTAGAGGCGCCCACAGTACCAAATGATCTGAATAGCTGTTAGCAAGCTAATAGTTTGCTACAAACAGCTAATAGCGGCTAAAAACGGCTATTAGCTTGAATAGCTGAATAGCTAGGGTTTAGGGGAAATTGAATAGCTGAATAGCTGGACATCTGCTAAATATCCCGCTCTATTGCTTATAGCTAAATATCCGCTAAATATCAAAGCTAATGGCTATTAACTGTTCTAGCTGAATAGATGCTAAATATCCCGACTAATGGCTATTAAATATTATAGCTCAGTCGCTTCTAAATATCTCGATTTTTCCCATTAACTATTTATTATAGCCAAGTAGCTGCTAAATATCTCGACCAGTGGCTAAAAAGTATTATCAATGAATAGCTTCTAAATATCGCGTGCTACAGCTATAAATAATCTTAGCTCATTAGCTGCTAAATAGCTCAAATTAAGCTATTTTGGCAATCCAGCAATCCCGCACCTTTATGTTGGCCGGCACAACCTATGTAGGTAGACTAATCCCATGAGAGCGGAAAAATTCCGCATTACCGAATTAACGGCTTATGACTCCCCAGAGAGTAAATAAACTAGCGATCAAGTAGAACAAAAGATCACAATGTTTATGAATATGACATCACCCGTGATATATGTAGAGCAATCACCGATTGACAGTCAGTTCACACCTTAAGTAAGGTATCTTTTCATATGGAGATGATTTTGAACCTACAGCAGTTGTGCCGGGGAATCTTGGCATGATAATCATTGCAGTGAACAGTAAAACAGAGAGATATTGTCTATCAAAGCGAACACTCAGTTGAGTTGAATAGAGTTGGGGTGTTGTTGAAAGACTGCCATTGAAGCAAGGTGGAGGGACTGTGATTGAACAAACGAGATGTGTACTGCATAAATGCCAAAGTATCTCTATGAGGACAACCTATTGTATGTATGGATACTTCCAGCAATAAACGCTATGTGAGGCGTATAACGTATATAGCCCTGCAGTGTACTAGTGTGACTGCCGAAAACTTGGCGGTTAAGATGGAACACCAAAAATAGAATCAGGTGGTTGAAATGAGATAATTGGTTGGGTTTTCGACGCATGAAACCGATTCTTTCGAACCCCGACACTGCCAATTGCTTTACAGAACAATAAGATATCTGTCAGATCAATATCTGTTGCAGGTTTAGTCAACTTTAGCACAGTACTTTCGGAGTTAAATCACTACTTACAAACTTTATTTGATATGCATATGAGGTGTTTATTAACTTGACATCGCTGAATATTTCATTGGACAATTATCTAGCAGATGAAAATCTGTAGCACGTTTCATCATATGTTATGCTGTAATTTCAGAATTAGATCACTAATAAGAAAGTGCATTAAATATGTCAATGAACACTTAATAAACCCATCGAATGCCGTATTTTTTCCCACCAAAATTTGAGTGCCACATTTTACCATTTTTTTAAATGAATTTTCCTGTAATTTTTTTATAATTTTGAACAAAATGGACATCACACAATGGGCAAAATGATTGATATATAATAATATATACACATATACTGATTCTGTACATGTGTCAAATACGTTAAGTATACACGTACGTATACTAATAAAATGAAAAACTACAGTGTACACAATATACATCAATACGTCAATATACGTAAATATGCTAAGCGCATATCAAGCACTTCGTCAAGTGACATTTCATTTGTTACAGTTTTAAATCAAAATTTTGGCAAAAAACTGAATAAACTGACTGGAGAATATTTTGTAAAGGTAACACAAATTGAGTTTGGCGCTCAAAGGGTTAACTTGACAGTGCTCAGTGCTCAACGCGGCAACTATATACTTATCATATCACAGAATTTGGTACTATAATTTCAGAGTTATATCACTAATTATAAAAGTTTATTAGATATGCAAATTGGCAGATAATTGATATGACACTCAAAGTATCATCATAGTGTTCTTAGATTGTCATCAGTGAAAACTGTCATTAACTTTTGTGCAGTATTTCTGGATATATGTCGACACTGTCATTACTGTCTCAATAGGAAACCATTATATGAAAAAAATATATTTAATAGCTTCATTACTTTGCAAGCTACACTTAGCAAAATCTACTCATTTCTTACTATAGGCATATGGTACCAGTCTACCTAATCTAACTTTAATCCAGTCGGGCTTTATTTGGACCCTACAAACATCGAATAACACAAACCTGGAAAATTAGCGCTACCGTTAAAATTTCATTCTTCAACACAAAAAGACAATATGACACGCGCTCAACGCAAAGCAATCAAAACACTAAACTCACTACTGGAGATGCACTATTTATTAAGCCACTCGACAAGGGAAGAGGGACAGCAATCATGAACACAATAGATTACATAAGATAATGAAAGACAACTCGGCGACTCAAACTATTACACAAAATTAGCAACAGACTACACAAAACAAACAGTAGAAAAAATACAACAACAAACAACAGAAATGTACAACAAGAAAACACATCGACCACCATACTAATAAATGTATAAATCCAATCTACACTAATACGCCAACACCACGCTTGTATTTTCTACCACAATTACACAAAGCGCCACCAACGGACACGAAATTCACAGGTCGTCCGATAATAAGCCGATGCTTAAGTCTAACATATCACATATCGGAATTCCTAGACCACGTCCCCAAACAAATCGTGAAAAAACCAACAAACATATATAAAAGACACTACAGACTTCATCCGGAAAATGGACTCAGTCCAGTTTCCGAACAATGCTATCTTAGCCATATGTACACAAGCACATACCACAATGATGCCATGAGGGCAGTCGGCAAAGCGTTAAACAGCGAAACGAAAACAAACAATGAACAAGCAAATATTCATAAGCCACCAACAGAATACCTGTTTAATTATGCTAGACAGTATTCTGAAAAACAACACATTAAAATTTAACATAAATTTCTACAAACAAATGAAACACAACAAACTGATCCACAGATCAGTATTCTAGCCTCCTACTGGATGAACAAAACACTGACAAGTTTGAAACCACAAACAGTGAAACAAAAATCCAAGGAGATCAAGTATCAAAAAGCGACTGAGGAAGAGACCACACACTGGTTTCGAAACGTAGCGTCAAAGGATCACCCTGTCATTCGACAGCCAGATTACGGCTACGTCTCGCCATGGCTTATATCTACACCAAAAGCCAAACACACAAAATCAAACACGAACACAGAGAACGAAAAAATAGTGTAGGCGATGTGTGCAGCCGCTTTCCCTTTATTACATTGTGTAAACAGACAAACAAACCGACAGACAGACACTCACACACATACTGACAGACAGGCATACATCGCTGCGAAATAGCTCACGTGGGTGAACACTTGAGCTAACAATGCTCATTAACGATATATCTGCATAGTAAAACTTTAATTATAACGTCAAATCAATTCCAAGAATCGTGATCATTCAAGGCAAGTAAATCACCGGGTTCAAAAAACAATAACAATATAAATAAAAATGCACTGACAAAATGAATAGTGACATCTCGAGCCATAGGTTGAGTGACTAGGGTCAATTTCTGCATGGTCTTATACCAAATTTTGAGCCTATTGCAATCATTACATAAAATCCATACATCTGTTTGGTTTGCTTCATTAGAAGAAAGCCGAAGTTACAATATTTTCTTCGAGTTAAAAATAGTTCATTACCTGAAAAAATCTATTTAAAGTCATCCAATTCTATGTAGTCATATTTTTTATTTAAACTGATTAGTTTTAGAAAGACAATTGTAAGGTTTATAGCATTTCAAACCAGTTTACTTCATTAAGGACAGTATGTTTTACCCTTACCCCTATCTCGCGCGTACCCAAAATGATACACACAACACAAACTAACTCACTTAGCTCCAGAGAAGTAGTGTTTTTTTTAATATATAATGTAAACCTTTATTTTCGTTTTTAATATGTACTAATAAATAATTCATTGGGGAACGCTCCATAACTTAGAAGTACCCGACTTACCCAAGTTGGTTATCAGAGGATTAATCTCTATGTCAACATATGCGAAAAGATTATCTGTTAGTGTAAACAAAACATTAGCACTGCCGGCACTACTTTTAGCATGGTCCACGCTGGTCGCACTCAGGATTTCCGACCAGTGTTAAAAGTGCCGTCCAGCACTTGCTGTTACTTTGAGGTCATCATTTAGTTCATAAAATTGCATGAAGAGTTAACAAAAACAATGGTACTGTAGAATCCCTTTCAATAAAATGCCCTTTAAACAATACCAGCAGTTAATTAACATACGCTGATTTTGCATACGAAAAGCTATTTAAGCTGGTTGAGGGTACGTTCACAAAGATCATTGCCCTTTGAACTAAAGTTTTCCTGTCACACAATATCTCTGTACGATCGAAAGGAGACAAACTTAAGATTTTTTACTTTGTATGAATGTTTATAACCCTCTAAAAGAAAGTATGGCAGCGAAAATCAGCACAACAAAACAGGACTTTTACTAAAACGTACTCTTTCAATTTCAGTTCAGACTCTATGAGTGGCATAGCGGAAAGGTGCATGCAATGCAATGAAAGTCACGAGCAAACTTTGGTGTCAGCGGATCCAATCTTTGAATTATCACTGAACACTCACTTACTTTCTGGTCAAAAAGCCAAAGGCTACTCGTCCATCGCAACAAGCCTCTGTGTTTGCAGCGCGTTCATTTTTAGCCGGATGCCGGCCAAATTGACCGGCTACTTCCGTATTTTGGCCGGCTACTTTTCAGCAATATTTTGCATCTCTAGCCTCAAAATTCTGGTTTTGATAATATTATTTTGGTATTTTTGTTGTCTTGCAAGCTGGAGATAACATTTCAGAAGTGCCGATGTGGCTATATGTAGTCTTGCAATTTACGTGGTGAACTTGTTGCTATCTAGTATCAGCCTGTAGTACCGCGATCTGCGAACGTGTAGTGTACTGGGAATCGCTCTCGAGGTCAACCTTGCTTTTCCGACTACAGCCCGAATTATTCCGATGTTCACATCGGGTGTAGTTTACCATTGGACTGACGTTACGCCCTCGAATAGCCGACCATTTCCGAATAAAGCTGACGTTTGTTTCTCTCAAACGCGAAAGAGAAGAAAGTCAAAAGCGGAAGAGAAAGTCGACGCTTGAGAGTTTAGGTTTTCTGTGTAAGAGTAGGGCCTTGTCTGATGGGTTTGGTAGGTTTTGATCAAATGTAAAGCGACCAAAAGTTACTGAGTCTCATTTTTCATACTTTTGAAACGCTATGTCAATCTATCCATGGTTGATCATAGTGACAATATTCAAGTTGATCGACATCGCGTTTTGTGGAGGGGCCGTGGTTAAGCAGAAGGGAAAGTCTACGCTTGAAAACTTTGATTTTCTGCGTAAGAGTAGAACTTTGTCTTTTGACTTTGGAAGAAACAGTCATATTGAATTTTCTAATCCACCCTGGGAAAGTCTCTGAAATTGTTCCATTGAACACAATTAGAACTATTTTGTGATTATAAGATGAACAGTAAAAGTCACAGAATATGCTCTCTAAGAGAGGGTTTACTCAAAGCATTTAGTAATTATCAATTTTTCTAGTGAAAATGTCAAAACTGTAATTATCGAATGAAATGTTGAAGTAGTATAAAAAAATAGTAGTATTTAAAGCCATCCACTTTTCAAAAATTGTAAATTTATCCTTTTTGACAATTTTTAAGGATATTTTATCTAATTGACACACATTCTTGAAAATATCAAGATTAAAGGTCAAAACTTGATGATTGCTGTATTGTTCAGAGGACCTGGATGCATTTGAAGGTTTCGGGATCATACCCATTTGGTTATCTACTATTTCAAAGTGCCTCTCTAGGCCAGTTCTTTAAACAATGTTTAGGGGTCATATCTAAGTGGTCCCATAAAAAGATGAAGGGACACATCAGGGTGGTCCCCGAAAGTTTCAAGGACTCATGTGGGTGGTCCCTGAAAGTTTCAAGGTCACATTAGGATAGTCATTGGAAGATTCAGGGACACCTCAGGTTGGTCCCTGAAAGTTTCAAGGACTCATTCGGGTGGTCCCTGAAAGTTTCAAGGTCACATCAGAGTGGTCTCTAAAAGATCAAGGGACATATCAGGGTGGTCCCTGAATGTTTCAAGGACTCGTCTTGGCGGTCTTTGAAAGTTTCACGGTCACATTAGGATAGTCCTCGAAAGATTCAGGGACAGCTCAATCGGTCCCTGAAAGATTCAAGGACTCATAGACTTAGTCATGTTCATGTTCACAGTTGCTGACATCATTGTCGAGACCGGGAACAGCACTGTCACTCCACAAAGGACCTTGGTAACATACATCAAATTCGTCGGCGATATCCAGTATTCCGTTGCTTTTCATGTAGTCCTGTCATTAAATAATTGGGGTAATGGACGTCCTACATTCAAAATCGGTAACCTTTTCCAACAAAGGAATTAGTGCAGTGGATAAAATTCATTCGAACGTCGCATCTTTTACACACTCCACTTGAAACAATGCAGAGTCTCACAACAATGTGACCCGTGACCTTTATTATGTTAATTAGCAAGGACCATATTATTTGGTGTACGATTCGGTGTCTTGCTTGACGAGAAAAGCATCATTGACTACATCTCCAAATTAATAATGAAGACTGTAACATACAACCACAGTATTTTAAACGGTGGGAACAGTTTACAGCATAAAAGAGCAACATGTACCTTACTCGGGACCTTACACAATCACGCGATGCGATCGAGGTGTACTTGTAGGTTAAAATGGAATATGCCATCATGAAATGATTGTTTTCAAATTGTTTACTGTTAAGACCAGCGTCGCGTCGGCTAGCGACAGCATACTTCAACAAGCGAGTACCATTAATCGACTGAAGGTTCAGCCACTGCCCAGTTCATCACACTTATGCCAGAGAGAACATGTCTTGTAGATCTCATCGCGTAATAAATATGCAAAGACGTGTTTTGGCCCTGGACGACCAGTCACACATCAGAGCCATGAGGACGCTGGGTTAAGCCATTACATAATGTTAATTGCGAGGCGCTGAATATGGACGCTTTTGTGCAGGAAGTTGGACCAAATCTTTCCAGTGATTCCTCTGCCTGTCAGCTTTACCAAGTAATGCTTGTGAATGCACAAGCTGATGAGCGAAGATCACATCAGGATAGTCCTTGAAAGATTCAGGGCCTCATCTGGGTGGTCCCTGAAAGTTTCAAGGACTCATCCGGGTGGTCCCTGAAAGTTTCAAGGTCACATCAGGATAGTCCTTGAAAGATTCAGGGTCACATCTAGGTGTTCCCTGAAAGTTTCAAGGACTCATCTGGGTGGTCCCTGAAAGTTTCCAGGACTCATCTGGGTGGTCCCTGAAAGTTTCGAGGTCACACCAGGATAGTCCTTGAAAGATTCAGGGTCACATCTGGGTGGTCCCTAAAAGTCTCAAGGACTCATCTGGGTGGTCCCTGAAAGTTTCAAGGTCAAGTCAGTGTGGTCTCTAAAATATTTAGGGTCTCCTCGGAGTGGTCTCTGAAAGCTGCAAAGATATCTCTGTACAGTCCCTAAAAATTCCAGACAAAAACTGTTGGTTCCTGCCGTTAATACTTTAAGGTTTCAACAGACAGATGATATTGATTACATTTCTTTGCATCTACCAAATATAGTTCATATTTAATAGAAGGGCTGAAATAGTTCAGTGATTTTGTAAAATTTTCCAGCGTCGATTAGCAAACTCACAAGAAAAGGGTAGTTTAATCAAATTTACCAGGTCTCATGTCCTTGTATATGAAATAAATAACCGTACAAGACATTTTCTTAACATCTACCAAATAATTTGAAAGAGAGATCACCCAAAATACATACACTACAGCAGAATTGATTTGGGTAGAGGTAGAAGGCCATTTTCCCATCGAAAATTTAAAATTTTATCATGCATCGTTTGGTGAGAATAGTAAATGCCTATTTGTTGACTTAAACCGAAACAAAATTAACAAATCAGTTTCATTTAATGAGTTCTCCTTTCCTCAGCGTGCGAAAAGTTAGACAAAAATGTAAAATTTGTTCGGGATGTATTTGATGATTGTGCAATTATCAATAATTTAGGAAATTTGCCCCCACCTTCACACAAAAACACTGTTAGATTGATGATTTTTAAATAGATTATAACAAAATGCTCAAGAACTTATTATCACAAAATAATTCCAATTGTGTTATTGTCTCCTGGCTCTGTGTCACAGTCAATTACTCATGCTACCGTCCACCGGCCAGCCTCGTCAACTGCCTCTACCATTTCTCCTTTCTCATATGTAAGAGTGGCCATACTGTTACAAACGGTTTCTGGCTAGCAATTCATTGATTTTGTTCTTTTTATCGGAGATGTCAAAGGATACGCGCAGCTCTTGGAGTAAGGACATGTTACTTTGATTGCATGTGCATGAAAAAGCTGGACACGAGGAAAGAACGTTCCATGCTGTTCTGATCACATTTGCATATATGATCAATGCGCGTTACTGAAGTGAAGCGTCCAAAAATAGGAAACTTGAATGAAAATGAACGAAGAACGATATTTTGTTTCACCATATTTCTAAAACTTAGTTAAGAGCCTAAAATTAAAGAAGAAACTAGATTACTTGTGTTGAAAAAGTGGGTAGTTCACTTTTTCCTGTCAACATAGTTCCCTGTTCAAGCATATGTGTGTGGCCGTGGTATTGAGTGAGTCGTTAGAGCCCTGACGTTCCTATCATAGCACCAGCTGGATAAGATAAACGCAACAATGGAACATTAACACCTTTGGGGATTAAAAGTCTTCTGTTTGTCACCCGAGTTGACAGGCAGCAACTTGGGTTTCAGGTACCATCCAAGTTAATGGAGCCTTCTCGTAATGTTAAACCAGTAAAACTGCCAAACTTTTGCTTCATCAAAAGAAAATCACAAATGTTACATGGTATTTCTGATAATATATAAAAATTATCAAAAACATCATTTTATAGCCATCCTCTTCTATTTATGCAAAATTTATTTTGTTAACGTTGGTGTTTATCATAGAGGAGAGTGTCTGGGCTTTCCTAAAATGTAAGTTTTATGTTATTTCATGCTAGTCTATGCAAATAAAAAAACACCTAAAAGAGGTAGCACATTCAAAAATATCCAAAGTTAACATTTTTTTGTTGTTCAGCAGAAAGTTCTTAAGAAAAAAATACCCATGTAGTAGGTTTATAGGGGATGCAAAGCAGGCCCCCTTAATCATCAATTACCGGAGATCAATGCTGGTTGCCTCTTACTAGATGTAGTTCTTCATAGAGTATTGTGCAATATTTCGATTGATTACTCAAAGGTAAATAATATAATAAGGTATAACAATAAACCGTTGATATATTTTTTCTGTTAAAGTAGACGGTTTAATGAAGGTTATTTAGTTATTGAGTTCCTAAAATGTCTAGACACAAGCACTGTGCAGCATTTTCTGAGCAAGAGACAAAAAGTAACTTGTTGTATGTCTTCCGATAAATTGTAGAATTTTGGTTGGGTGTTTATTCGTGTGTTGAACGCTGAATCTTGGGGTGTACCATTCAAGTAACTTATTCGTGTCGAACAACAAATCTCTAAAGTCAAATAACAAGCACTGTATCGGGAAAAAACGATGTACTTCGACAAGTTTTATCTGCAAGTTTGATACAAATTATCCTATACTTGTCCTCAGCAATGAGCTGACTAAACAAAATCACTTTTTATTTATTTCTTAATTTTTTCCCACCATAAAGATGTTAAAAGATGCGATTGTCAGTATCCAGTGCGGCGTGATAAACATCAAACTGGTGTCTGGAGAGCAGGAAAATAAATTTGAAATATGTCGCGGACCCAATAAGGAAATCACAGTGAAAATAAACGACGTTAAACAAACAGGTGAGTATCCGAATATTTCACCACATGCATTTCAATAGTAGATTTGGGTACCGAAAAATATTGTAACCACATTGGTGAAGCTTGTCATTTATGACAGGTAGTAACAACATGCTAGATGACTTGAGTTTTATACATATTAAGTAATAAAATTAAAACATGTCTCAACAACGGTCTACTGACATCCTGTGAGAGAAGATACTACTTGCAGATACCTATAATATGGCGATAAACCCTCGCAAGTTACATTCAACTTGAACGTGTGATGTTAAATGTTTTCTTATGTATGCACTTTTGGCTAGTACTAAAACATATTACAATATCGCCGATGCGAACTCGCCATGTAGGGAACCCCGAAATTTAAGGATTAGTAATTATATACTAAGCCTTTCAGAATGTGTGAATAACGTTGACATCGAAAATACCAATCAAAATCAAATTACTAGAACAGCATTGGCATGCAAAGCAGTGTGGAAACAGCGAATATCTCACCTCATGAAGTTTGATTGAATATTAGTTTCATCACAGTCCGTCCACGAAGGACTGAGGTTTCATGAAGATTATGGGTATATTCAAAGTCTGACCTACACCACTTGGCAATTGCGTTGCGACATCGGTACAATAGAATTGAAAAGACACTTCGTTGTGCCAACACCTGGCACAAAAGCTGAAAATGGTCGAAGCCAGTTCTACATAAGCACGGTAACTCCACAAAAAATACCGTCAAGGACACTATGTGGTCACATTCGGTTTGAATTGGTCCATTCGAGAAATATTTAAACCAGGAAAAACAAGAATGACAAAAGCAAATAAGGTCTCCAACTTAGATACTGGAGGTTATCTTTAGGAACATGCATATCAACTTCTATAGCAATGGAGAAGCAGATCCTAAATACATAAGCAAATGTCAACAACAAAAAACAGAGAAGTCTTGATAAAAAGAAAAGGTGGGAGTGGGCAAAAAATGCACAAGGGATCTGGTAAAAAAGTAATGCTACATCATCAATTTTCTAGACCCTACCCCCTCCTGAATATCAAATGTTCCACCCCTTGGTATTACATAAGACCAAATGACAGGAAGTACATTTACAACCTTGGAGATTGCCACGAGTGTTATCATTCTAATGTAAACAGCACTTAAGGTAGTTACAGATAGGGAAATGCCTTCCACTGTGGGCGGTGATTACAACATCTGGAAATATCCTGGATCCAAATTTCTCATCAGTTCTTGTATGTCATACATAGAAAAGTTGCAAAAATTGGTCCAAAATGTCAAAAATCACCTTAGCTTTGTTTTCTGGATCAAGTTTTCCTACAAAATGATACCAAACATGACAAAATTATGTTCACAGCCTTCAAAATTGTCTCACAACATATCCTGGTTTGGTGTAGGTCATTTAAGGTCACAAACTGAGAAAATTACCTAAAATATACAAATTTTGGGGTTTACCAACACTTTGAGCAGAAAATTTATCTAATAACATCTTTTGGGACTTTATACCAAATTACAAAGCTATCAAACACGTAATTTTGAGATACAATTTTCTTGACCAAAAATGACAATATTGTCTTAAAAATACAAATTTGTATATTTCGGGACAATTCCAACATATCTAACTATTGTCATCTCTGTACGTCTGTGTACCAAATATGAAAGCAGTCTGTCCAGGGGTTTTAAAAAGGAAATACTGTTTAAGATTTTTTGACCAAAAATGACAAAATTGCTCAAAAATAGTAATTTTCCCAATTTTGTCATAATTTCAACAAATTAGAAGAGTAACACCCTTGCAAAGAGACAACCAAAATTTGAGAGCTATTGGGCTGGCGGTTTCAGAGAAGAAGAATTTTTACTGAAAATGAGAAAAATCACCAAAAAATTCAGCAAAAATACAAAATTAAGGATATCTTCACAATATTCATAAAACTGTATAAGGTTTACCTAAGGTACTTAATAATAATAATAATATTTATTTCTTTAAAGCGCACTACACATACGTCTCAGTGCGCTTTACACATTTAAAACTGATAAAGATACCAGCAAAAGATGACAAACTTAAAATGTAAAAACAATCAAATTATGCTAAAAATTTATGCTAAAAACGTACATGGTTAAAAATAATGGAAATTTCTGCAGAGTAAAAAACAGTCAAAATACAAAAAAGAAAATTATTAAAATTCTACAGAGTAAGTAGCAGAAAACGTTAAAATAAAATAAATAAAATAAAACAAGCATCAGTGGTTACGGTAAAAATGGTGACCCTTCCGAAACATTAGTAATAGTGCTTTACAAAAAGATGGGTCTTTAAAATGCGCTTAAAACAGTCAACGGAGCTAGCATTACGGATTTCTGGAGGCAATGAGTTCCACAGAGACGGTGCACAGACAGAGAAAGCTCTCTGCCCATATGCCTTGTTGAACATTCCCCGCGGTGGCACTAAGCGTAACAAATCACTCGATCTGAGATCTTTGGCAGGAGTGTATATCTCAATCAGATCCATGAGATAAAGTGGAGCAACACGATGAACTATTTTAAAGGTTGTCAACAAGATTTTGAATTTAATTCTAGCTTCAACCGGCAGCCAGTGTAGATCGATGAATACAGGTGTGATATTATCAAATTTTCGAGTACGCGAGACAAGGCGAGCTGCAGCATTCTGAAGTGATTGAAGGCGTCCGAGCTGAAATTTCCCAACACCATACAAAAGACTGTTGCAGTAATCCAGCTGAGAAGTGACAAATGCATGAACCATCTTTTCCGTTGTGGGTTTGTCTAACAATTGACGGATCTTGCCAATTCTACGCAATGCATAAAATCCATTCCTACAGATGTGGCTGATATGGTCTGACATCGAGCCGTCATGGGTGAGTTTCACACCGAGATTGCGAACTGTTGCAGAAGGGGCAATATCTGACTCACCAATCCTTAGACTTGAGAGTTTCACTGCATCGGATCTGAGACGAGACGAAAACTGAACAACCTCTGTCTTCTCATCATTAAGTATAAGCATATTGGATTTCATCCAGCAGCGGATTTCGTTGGCGCATACCTCGACAGAAACTAGAAGAATACTTGCACACAAATTTTCAAAGCAATCAAAAAAGCGGTTCCTGAGTTATTAATTCTTAACCATTTTCACATTATGTAAGCTCATTTGCATAATTTTGGCAATGAAGACTTCATTTGAACAAAATCCCATCTATAGCCCAGGATGCATCAACACACAAAAATACCAAGCTGAAACGTGCAGCGGTTTGCGTGTTTTTCATGTTGACGGACATACTGTACGTACATACATACATACATACATACATACATACATACATACATACATACATACATACATACAGACGCCATCGACTTCAGCCTATACGATAAACTCACATTGGTATAACCAAATGTGAGCTAAAAATGGAGTCACCATGGCAAAAAGATTTTTGCTCGATTGACGACTTGCTTGCTCTATGACTACATCCCAAATTCATATTTTACAAGTATAATTCCTACTTCCGGAACGTACTTATGACATATCTGCAGCTGTTTACTACATACTTCATTTCACCTCACCTCACTTCTCCAGTAAGACATTGTTTGTGTATTCAAGTTCATAGCATCCAGATCTGGCCTAGCCAATCACAATCGTATGATAAAACATTTCGAATAAGACAAGAGTAGTAATGTAAATGTGTATAACTGTGACAAGTAGGAATTTTTTCCTCATTTTTTTCCGAAAATAGCTTCAGGGAGGGAAATCCCCCTCCCTGTAGCCCTCAAAAATACCTACCGCAGAGCCATAGCAACATAAGTGGATTGCACAAGCAAGCGTTGGCAGTGAGTTATAGACAGTGGATTGCGCAAGCAAGGGTGACCTGTATATGAACTCACATATTTACAACAGACACGCAGCGATCTGCGAGGTATTGCAACATAATCCTCGCGTGTAAATGTTGCAACAGAGACCATTGGTCTTCATTTTCCATGCTACCACGGAGCGGACTATACATATACATTCTGGCTACATCTAAGTATTCTGACCGCAAAAAGACGAAGAATGGTACGCCATCCTTCTGGCTACATGTAAGTTTTAACATTTCCTGCCATGTCTGTTTGTAGGCACTAGACTAGGGGACGTTTCGCCAACTTGCGATAGTGACTTGCGCAATATAGTCTTACACAATAGCCGCTTACGCTTTAGTGGCCTGTGTTGTCATGACAGAGGTTTGTCACTCTGCAGAAATTTTATAAAATTTTATCTGAGCTCGACTGATCAACTTTCATTCCATATGCAAGCCGCACAAACAGTTACATTGACTCACGAGATAGTTAAAATTTTAGAAGTTTTCTCTGAATTTAAAATTTGAGGGAGGACCATCATTTTAAACAAAATGAGACGTTTCAAATGAATAACACTGATATCTAGTGTGTTTACACTTGCATCTTTACGAACAAATGAAGTAGCAGAGGAATCCTCTTCCCTATTCCCACCAACAAAACAGGTAATATTTGTATCACTACGATCTTTATCAATATTTATGATAATATTACAAGATGTTCTGTTATCCGATCCCTTTTTCATAGCATAAAATCCGATCAAATTGTCAAACTCGTCTCCTGTAGCTAACTTTATACATCTAATTAGAATCGTACCATGTTGAAGTATTTTCATATTATCTGTCATCTGTTGATTGGCTGTTTGTAAAGTTAATATAGCTGACTCATCTCCCACACTTTTCATTCCCAGGTTCTGCAAGGTTGTGTTCCAGAATAACCCCGCTAGCCGTATATGAACAATAATTCTTCCCTGAGTGTATCCACCTTTGCAGTGTATTGTCTGATTTCATTATTGATGTATGAGGATTAATCTCGAGATGAAACGGTAAACCGAGTAGCACGGTGTACTGATTCTTAGGCGTAAGCCAATGACGAAAACTAGCAACTTATATTTCTTATCATTACTGTCAACATAAATCACATTTGGAGTCCCCGGCAGTTCAGTAAGCCCACCTGCAATTACACTATCCTATATATCTAAGATGTTACGCGGCACATTATAAGGTCTAAAGTTTTAACTAGACCCGTCCCATGTCAGAGCAAAGGGAGTAGAAACATTTGCAGCCTTTGTAGTGGTTATACTTTCATCTGCATCTTCCAGACTAGAAAACTCTAGAGCGTGCTCATGTTCAGGAACAGAAGCAGCGACCAAGACAAACTGTTTCACTCTGTCTTTATTTCATTTGAAACGTCTCAAAACATCACGCAGATCTTCGAGCTCAAGATTTAGCCAGTAATTTATACTGAAATTACTAGTGACTGACATGATCCTAACAGTACGGTTGTATATAACAGTGAAAAACTTAATAATAGCTTGTAATAATATACAACATAGAGATGTACATTTCGATTGAAAGCAAAATGGGCGGACCTGTTACTGTTGATTTTAACCCTTGCATTGACATGACACGGTTTACAAAAATAAGACTGCTAGAGTGCACCCTTTTCAACTCATGGCATAACATAACATCGGCGAATAATGTAATAAAATATCAAGAAGGCAGCCAACCGAAGAAGACTAAATCAATACGTCCAGGTAACTACAATATTGATACGCTCAATAAAGCACTTGGGATGCAGAAAAACAATTTAGAAAAAGTCTATGGACAGGTCACGTTTGTCTAACTCTGGCTAAAGATGTTAAAGTCTTTTTTAATAATCCAGGTAACTCCGCTGACCTCATCGGTTTTTCAAATAAGCCTGAGGACTAAGACTAAAAATTACCTTACAAGCCGCTCGGGTGAATACATACAGGCGAAACCCTCAGACCATCTAGAAATACTTCCTGTTCGCGGTGCAAAAGAAATAGGCGAAAAGGTTAAAAATGACTTTCGGGGAAACGGCGGCTCCACCAAGCCATTGAGTAAGACAGGATACATGAGTTCAATGCGTATTTGGAGAACAGATCCGGACAGAAATATAGTCAATTTTTTAAAAATTGGCCCACCCGAATTTGTATTGAATTGTTGTAGCTAGCAGGCTAGCGCACCAGCAAGCTAGCGAAGCACAAACCATCCTATGACCAATACCCCAGCAATATAGATCATTTCATATTGTTTTTTGCTCGGGGCTGGGCTGATAATAATCTGAAAATTGAACTGGCGCTGACCCTTCAGAACCCGCTGACGCTGTCTGTTGCTTCTTCAAGGATTTCTGCATCTGTATACGGCTAGTTTTCAGTCGGGTTCGAACCCACAACATACTGCATCAGTTGCCTAGCAGAGAGGCCACAGAGAGAACCACTTGGCTAAATCTCCACTCCCAAAAAAGAGTGGTTCAATAGCCGGCTAAGTTGTTACATTTTTCCGACTGAGACCGCTCCACACATTGTAGAGTTCGTGAAGCACTCACACACGCATGCTCACTATCACACATGGCACATACAAACTTTATCGAGGCGAAGAAACGAATTTCATCGCTTTAACTGGGTGAAAGATAACCTCGGGGACAATTCTGTCCACCAGCAGAGTTACCAACCCAGGGTAGAAGATATGGCTAGTTTTAAATCGGGTTGCCTGATTTTCTCTTTTCCAATCAGCCTGGAGTATTCTTTTTTCTGACCAGACATTGGGATCATGTTCAAATTTTTCTACCGCCTTATCATGCCCGATTTTTTCTTCAATCAGAGCACTGCCATTCCCGCAAAGCTTTTGACCGATTATGTTCCCCCCTATGAATGCCGTTGCATTTAATACAGCACCGAGAACTGTCAAACCTACTGCTGCAGCCATGGTTGTTGGTTAGTTGTCTCTCTATACATTACAAAGTGTAAGGTTCTGCAGGAATAATTTTTTCTGTTCAAGGAGATCTTTGGTCGCAACAGCAGCAGCAGTCGCTCCCCATAATTTTGCTAGTCGAGTGAGATTTGGCCGGCTTGGATCACCTAATTCCATCTTCAGAAATTTGTTGGAGATCATTAGATATCCCATAAGTCCAGCAATTACAATACTATCCATAATTGCTGTGTGTATAATAGAAAATAAAAAATAATCTGTGACGGAGGGTTGTCATGCGTATTATCCCATCTCATACAATGTTAAGGGACCGTTACCCTGTTGGGCGCTCAGCTCTGCTAGGGACTCCACAGGAGTAGGTAAGGTAGACTCACGCGATAGCATCAGCGGACGCGTATGCGGACTCAGACGCATAAGCAGACATACATGTCCGCGATAGCAAGCAGTGAGGGTCCCCCAATATAGTCCTAGTGCAGTCTATGAAACTCCTATAATCCCTAAAACATGATAACAATTATTATACCATCTGTCACACTCACTGTGCGTTGCTACCCCTTCCGAACACGCCAGAGGGCTGGGGTCTGCCACAGACTTTGCTATTGTGAAACCCTCTTCGGAACGCACTTGGCGCTGCCTTATCACTTGGCGCTACATCTCCTTATTCTGTCTGTTTCGTTCTGCTAATCTCTTCACTGCAGCCACTCTCCCTGGATGTTTCGTCGGGAGGGTAATTTTCTCTATGTTGCACTGCAGCGGAACAGTTTTGGTTTGCTGGGTCGGTGATGGAACCGTTTGTGGTGCTTGCGAAGTTGAATCCATTTATTTCGGGTATTATATTGAACCAGATTTGTTTTAAATCTGCATATTTACCTGTTATTAAACCAGTGGAAACTAGAACAAGTAGGGGCCCCATGTGTAGCCTATGCATCCTGATATACGCTTTATTTAACTGTTTAGAATAAAGTCCTGTTTAAGATCAGCGGCATAGATATCTAGGTCATCGATTGGAACTAGGTGACTGATTGTGCGGGCTCCTAGGTGTATGAAACTTTGAGTGACGGTATCACTTATAAGAGAACTGTATACCACTTAATAGACTTTAAAGGCTCGTGTGATTGAATCAGCATTCCACTTTTCCACGTCTCCAACTGAAATCTCCTTGCCAAAAAATAACTTGCTTTGACCACTTGCAATGATATAGAGTATATTTTAACACTTCGTCTCTATTATGGATTGGACATCTGCCGCTGGGGCCGAGGCCACTGTCGCTGCATTCGCCGCTGCTGCTGCCGATTTTATGATATTTCTTTATTGTTTGCAATATGTTATCTATTCTTAGTAAAAAATAAATTATATGTTTAAATCTATGCAATATGTATTATCTATTCCTAGTAAAAAAATATATTTACGTTTAAACCTGTATCCGATATACAGTATCAGCACAGTCAGGAATGTGAGGAGAAGAAGAAGCCCTATGTGAACGGTTCCAAAGGGAAAGTACGGTTGTAGACTATGAATATGAAAATTATCCTCCATTAAAATCTTTCTGTATATAGAGACACATATTATAGTCATAAGTCCAGGACACACTAACGCATTGCCGATTGCCTTTCAACTGAATAAGATGAGCGTACCATCGGTACAACATGATGATATTCCTCCTAAACCATACGACATAAAACCTATTCTCATTGACTTAGAAATATATGTAACGCCGACAGATAAGTCTACTTTCCACCTGCGTGATATATTGAAAGATAATGTAATCACTCATCTATCAGCTGCAGAAAATAATGTCTGGTTGGGGGTCCACACATGAAATACTCAGACAAGCATCTGAATTTTGCCGTATGGTGCAATACCACTGGCTGTGGTATTTCAATTGCCCATCTCCTGGACAGCAAATTTCCGCCGAAAATACGTTCATTCTGTTGTTTTCATGTATACTTTACAGTACGTCGGATCCTTCACTAAATGGAGATTGCACTCTCTTCAAAGCCGGCGACAATTCGTATAATCTCGTGAAATATGAACTTCTCTGTACCGAATTTGGAAATATAAGCCCAACGAAGTCTGACTTTTGATATCGCGGCAGGAAGTCCCAAATCTCAGGTATTGGTTATGGCTATCAATATTACACTAATCGCAGACCAGTTCATCAGCCTGCTGTATACAATGGTCACGACTTTTTCCTATCCTCCAATAATAGTTATTACACAGATACCATTTTTTGAAAGAAAAAACATGTGCTGTCTGACAAAGACCAACCAAACTATTATTTCTTCAGAAATGATGGATCTGAGGGGCAATACAATAGTTTCATCCCTCTGAAGGGAGACTACCACAGGCTGGTGTTGCCCGCCTCAATGAAAGCCTTGAAGCATATGTATATTGCATACTTGGCACCCAAGCGAATATTCATAGTACCATAGTGGGCGATACTGGCAGTGCAGAGCAAGTCCGAAAAGAATTTGGCTTTCTCCTCAAAGAGATTTGAGTACTAACAGGGCATTTTACGGCATAAAAGTTTCATTTTATTTTACTTTCCCCTTTTGAATCTCTTGTGCTGTTCTTTGTCTTTGTGAACACGCAATTTGTACTTGGTAGGGGCGGTAAATAAGCGAGAAACTTTGACAAGGGGCCCAGGCATGTTCAATCATATTAAAACGACTATGATCAGGTGCATTACAAGTGAGAATAAAGACATCTAGTGGTTAGAGCAGACGCTTATAAATAGCACATTTAAAAAATGATACTTTTGTCTTTGTATAATTTGATGAATGAAAGGTTTAGGATACAATGTAACTATCGGTAAATTGTGTTTGTGGCACAAACGAGATGGAAACAGTTACAAATTTGTTGGCACGAGTGTGCAGTTTTTCTTTAATTAAAAATAAACACACGAAAACTTGTGATCACAAAATAAAAGTGCGAAAGGGAAGTTCACTAATTGAATGGAGGTCAAACCCCCTCCCCCCTAAACGAATGAATTTCGCTTTTTGAACTTCTGCGGCAATCTGAGAAGGTCCCTTAGCAACACCACTCGATTGAGAGAACCACGCTTAACCACACGAACTTTGACCCTAGTCAAAATCAGACTTGTCCCTGGGAAATATGTTTACAAGTTTGCCCACATATAAACAACGTAAAGGTCAAAGGTTTCAACTTCCGACTTACTGCTTTACGGACGTCCTCATGCCATGAACTGCAGGCAAGGCACTGGCATTGTTTGCACTGTTCGCGACCATTTAAACGTTTTAAATTAGAGTAGCTAGCTCTCCCCGGCCATCAAAATACATTGGCTGCAGTAGATTTTGGATAAATGGTCATGACTAGCTGCAATTTGGTAATTTCTGGACACATTTCAGGAGAGCTTCCTACCTTCCCGTTTTAGTAACCATTCCTATCTTTAGCAATGTTGACCAACTCGTAAAATCCCTGATAAGTCCATGGATTAGCATAATTAGTTGTGTTGACTAATTAATTACAGCATGTGTGTATAAGAGCTATACGTCCATGTAATGGAGTGTAAAATAAATAAAGAGTCACAGAGGCTAGGTTAGGTTATATAAACCATTTATTTTATTTACTCCGATCAGTCAGAGCATGAAGAAAGGAGAGAAAATGGTAAAGAAAACAGTGTGAAAATCTCAGTAATACTTTATGGGTCGCCTGTGCCATTATCCGAAATAAAATATCTTGATGCTAACAATCTTTATGAATGGGCAATGAGCCAGCCAATGTCATTGGGGGACTTCATTGGATGTAGAAGGAAGAGTGGCTCAGGTGGTGTACTCTGGAAGGCGGGGCAGACTTGGATTGGGGTGCCAACGACAGTTTCCTAACCTGTTCTCTAGAAGTAGACCTAGAATATCTGGCCGAATTACGTGAAGAACATAGTGATCTACCTCTCGCGCCGCACCACTATGACATTCCACGCCAGGTAGCTACCACCGAAGGAACTCGACTGATCACGAGTCTAATGGACAGAGAGAAATATGTCTTACATTACAGGTAACTCAAATTCTATCTTCAAAAGGGGATGCGACAGAAAAAAGATCCATCGAGTGCTTGCTTTCAAAGAGGAGAAGTGCCTTAAGAAATATATCGACTTTAATACAGAAAAGAGAGCAAAGGGAAAGACAGACTTTGAAAAGAATTTCTATTAACTGATGAATAACGCAATGTTCGGCTCTACAAGGGGAAAGACAATAGATGATGTCCGAAAGTACAGAGACTCTAACTTTGTGGCGGGTCCTCCCGGTAGTGGTCGTAAAAAAAATTCAGAAGTATAATCCAAAGATGAAACATAACTAGTGAAGAGGATGGTGATTCCTGCGACAGTGCCCTACTGAAAACATATGAACATCGATATGTAAAGCCAGTTTTCATTGGCCCGGCAGTACTCAAACTTTCTAAGCTGCATATGTATGAGAAGCATTACAATTACTTTCGGGAGTGATTCCCAGGTATCAGGTTAGCCTACATAAATACTGACAGTTTAATATACAGTGTACCTCTCCCCTCTCCTGATATAACTTTCAATGACATAGTTCAAAAAGATGCGGAACAGAATGGTGAGGAGTCGATATATGATACTAGTGGGATAGTCACTGATTTTCCAAAGATTAATAAAAAAGTAATAGGTAAATTTAAAGATGAATTGAATGGAAAACCTATTCTTGATTTTGTCGTTTGTGTATTCTTTTCGGACTCCAACTTCAGAGGCGAAAAAAAAGGGGACAAAAGATGTCTGTGTTTGTAAACATCTGAGCTTTGAAGACTATGAGGATCTGTTTGAAACTGGGAAGGACCCCAAACCGGCACATTTCGTACAGTTTGTACGAAAAGCCAGTGACATCAGGAGTGAAAAGCGAAGTTAAATCATGATGTTGGCCTATGATATCAAACGTGTACAGTTATATGATCCAGACACGGGAGAATGGCTGGCAGAGACTAGACTGATAGGATGGGTTGAGCTGACTATCGCACAAGCCTCTTAAATAGTATAGACTTTAATCTACTGTTCTCAACAGAGCCCATTGCATCGCTGATAACATAAACCTGAGCAAAGATTTTATCGTCGTGAGCGTCGGTGCCCTTCCCTGATGTATTTTTTTTCGGATTTCAAGTTGTACACCATCCTTTGTGTTAATTACTCTTAGTCCATGTCTTAGTCCCTGGAATTCAATATCTTTAAAGCTACGCAGATCGATAAATAGGCAGAATTTATTCTTCAAATAATCGACTTCATCCATATCAATTTCACACTAATCTGTTTCTGTCCTAAAATATCTCGGTATCATATTCTAAGCATATATTTTATTTGCAATACCCTTAATCATAACAGAAACGGATTGAATGGATGGATTTAACAAAGTTCGCTATTCAGTTCTGACTGTTTCTGAGCTTTAGGTAACAGTACGAGGATGCCTGTCATGCTACGACGTGATACATTAATATTTTCATTGATAATCGTGTCCGATTCATTGAATTTGATTGTTCTCAAGTACTGTACATAATCGTACAGAAAACTCTTACCATTGTTGTCATACCCGGCTGTATTTATCGCAGGGTCGACATCCTCAATCGTTTCATACTTCATCTGAATGTTTATTAATTTGTAATTGGCTGTGTCACCATTTTCATTGACAATTAATTAATAAATCCATTCGATATGACTACCTAGTGCCATCTGATATGTGACCCCGTGGCCTGTGATGAAATACATAATTTACTATAAGGGATGAGTCAATTGAATAGTATACTTATATACGTTAAGAAGTAAATCATCGTCAGCGACAGCGGCATCTGCATCGGCTGCGCCACTTCTCAATTTTCTCAGATTCTCATTCTAAATTCCGTAAAACGTCATGTTTGTGCTCTACTGTTCGTGTTTGTAGAGATCACAATAACATTCAATAAAGTGGTAGTTACTAAAATCGAGAAGTTTCTGCCCCTCAAATTTTAGAACCATTACCTTGATTATTTTTGCGACATTTTGAACAACTCAGTTATTTTCTTGACCTGTTACTACGAGATCGAAAACCACATTGAAAGTATCTGGAACTAAAACTACTCCGCTTTCTAACTTTGGACATCCTATGTAAAGTTCCTCGCCTGGCTGTGCCTGACTTGGATTATGAGTAACCACATGATGGTCCTTTCTGCCTTCGTTCCCTTCGGTATTCGGCAGCTGAAAGTCAGTAGAAAAAAAATCAGAGTCAAAAGAAAAATCACATCTTTACATAAATATTTCCATCTGACTGAAACATAAAGTGGTACCCTGTGTCGCAAAAAAGTTGAAGAACCGAATATTCTTGGACTCAAGGTTGTCCTCAACATCCTGAAAGACGTTTATGAATTCTAGACCCTAAATGAAGTTAGTCTTTTGGCATTCCTTGATGAAAGCTAATATGTTATGATATAGATTATCATCTCGAGTCTCACATCTTGATTTGCTCGAAGGATATGACGATTTACCCATTGGAGTTTACACCATTCCAATTCGACAGAGAAACCAAAAGGGTCTTTACTTTTAAAAAGAAACTTTGCAATATTCTTTTTACCAAACCACTGCGGGACGAAACTATGCCTGAATGTTTCGTATTCCGCGAAGCATATATTCTACCTGAGAGCGCTCTTGGCTGGTTGCTAGTGACGACAGCAAACATTGTATCAATTTATTTTCAATAGAATATCGATCGAAATCTTCTGGCGTACCGGCTCATGTATTCAGGTCACATCATGAATATGTCAACATTACCCGTATATATTGACTTATATAGCATAACATCAACTTATCTGTTGGTTTCATATACTTAAATTGGATCGCCGACACTCTTTACAGTTTTGGTGATACGTTTATGTTTCAGCACATTTTGCGTACTTTTGCCAAGTTTGGCGCCACTGTGAGCTGCAAACGACCTGCTAGTGAGCACGACAACAATTTATCAATTTCCGATAAAAGAATATTGATCGATAACTTTCACTGCACGGTTACAGTGGAGTGTCTGTGCCCGTTCGCCTCCGTTCTGTGTTATTTTTTCAAATTTACTGGAATTTTATCGTTGATATTCGCCCAAATTTGGTGTAAATTACCATTACATGACATGCATTCAGTCTGTACAACTTACGAGACGCATATTGATTACAATGCGTCAATTTAGGACCCTTGTTCTGCATATGTACACGCCCTCAGATCGCCTAATTATTGACGGCAACAGTATATTTCAGTGATCGGAATAAATAAAATGCAAATAAAATAATTTTCGTGAAAAAATTACAAAATCTAAAACGATAGGAATTTTTGTATATTAATCAAAGGATCACCATGCCAATTTTCATCATTATTCGTTCAAAATTGAGGAATTTGTACCAGCGAGAAGTGTACAATCTGTTCGGTGTATTAGACGCCATTGTTTTCTATGGGAAATCGAGCTTATTCGCCACGCCGTAAAATGAAAAATATATCTGAAAAAACCTGTTGGTTTCACTTTTTCATTTCGCTGTAATTTCTTACGATATTTGAAATAACACATCTCATGAAGGTTAACTAAAACTCTATCATTTTATTTTTTTGAGTTTCCCACTAATTTTTTTGAAATGACGAGTTAACGATCGTTTGGCTGTTTCGCCTGTTTTTGTATATGAATTATTATTGCATAGGTATTTCAGAATTCCTTCACGAAATTATTGCCAAAATATCGTAATGAAAAGGTCAACATATGAGGAAATTGAATATGCAATACGATGGTATCAACCGGGACTTGAACCCACAACGCACGGCACCCAATCACCTAGTGCAGAGGACAACAGACAAACCGCTCGACTAAATCCCCAATCTCAAAAAAGATTGGTTCAATAACCGAGCTAAGGATGTTACAATTGTGACTGCGCCCTCTTCACTCACTGTAGAGTTCGTGAAGCACTCACGCTAGTACACACGCTATCATACATCTCACACAAACTATATCGAAGCGAAGCAATGAATACAACGCTTTACACCGGGCGGAAGATAGCCTCGGGGACAATTCTGTCCACCAGCAGAGCTATCAACCCAGGAAAGAGAAATACGATGGTATCAACCGGGACTCGAACCCACAACGGATGGCACCCAATCACCTAGCGCAGAGGACAACAGACAAACCGCTCGACTAAATCCCCAATCTCAAAAAAGATTGGTTCAATAACCGAGCTAAGGATGTTTCAATTGTGACTGCAACTCTTCCATCAATATTAAACTGTGCAGCGACGAAATTCGGCGAAATTTTAAACATAGCGTCCAAGGCGCATTTGACTCTCTGTACGTGTACTCAACGAATGAGTGGCGAAAAAGTGACACGCTAACATGAAACAAAATGGAGGGCCTTTGGGCCCGTAGTGAACATGCTTCCATATATCAATACATAATTTTATTTATTAAGACTAATGTTAAACCTGTCTAAAATATCCATAGCTGTTCTCCAATGAATCCAACAACCGATCCTGCTGTTTTCAATATAAAACTGACGAGGGATCCAATTAAACCTGGTATTGCGGTAGCACTTTTTGCAGACAGGGTTTTTAACCATTCACCAAACTGTTTGACTATTTCCTTCGCTTTTGTCACAGACAAATAGTATAGACGGACTGGAAACGTGGCATGCCTTTTGTTCCATGGTCATCTCGGTAGACTATTGGCTTTTCATTCAAAGATGAGCTTCAAAGGTGTTAAACCTTTTGGAGGTTTTGTTTGTGGTTGATAATTGCTCGAGATTATGCGAAAAATACGACGAGATGGCATCGTACTTCCAGTCGCGTAGCAACCATAGTTACTTTGAGAGCTCTCAGGCCCGAAACACTGCTTCACGCCAATCAAAACATATCACGCCAGCAGTTTCATAAACATGTACTTCCTTGACGCACGTGTAAAAGACGGTTTGACTGACCGTAAACCATTGAGTAAAACCAGACAGTATCGATAAAAAACTTTCAAATATGGTTCAAACACACTCATGATATATTCATAAAAATATGAGAGGAATTTTTAAAACGGTAAAACTCACTTTCCTGAAGCTCAAAACACGCCCGTTTTCGCCAGCACGTCAATTTCGCTCAGCACCACACGACAACAACAACACAAACTTTGCTGAACATACTTTCGCTTAACAGTCAGCGAAAATCCGAAAGCTTCCGATGGATGCATGGTCGGCACTCTTCGGAAAGGAGAGGCGAGAGCAACCTGAGGCGAGGCGAAAGTAGATGAGTTACGTAACCGCTTCACGTCTTAAACAATACCCGTTGCGACTCTGTGCTTTTGTGTATACTTTGGGCGGGCCTGACCCAGAGCCGTTGTTTGGCCCTGAGCCGCCAGCCGACTGCCCCTTTAGTCACAGCCATTATTGATATTGTCTTCCCAAGGGCAGTCAGTATAGCAGTGATTGTTATACCACTCCGTTTAAATAACTCTTTCAACTTCAGTCTCAATGACAATTCTGGATCAGAAATTACATCACGAAGGGACCTAGTCGGCGCCAGTCTTTCACGTGCCCCATTGATTAGGTCATGTTGCACTTCAATTCGATTATTAATTCTAGCTAGTCTTTTTCTTAGTTCGGGTGTAAGTTCTGTCTGACGGAATTTTATTTCTTTCATTGTAAAGCTCATTAAGACGCATATTCGCCATCTCTAATTCATCAACGAAAGCTCTGTAGTCGGGGTTTATATTATTCCATTTATCGATTTTATTTCAAACATTTGTATTTTATTTCCATACCGCTAGCACCATGTCGTAAGAGTGTAAGTTCATCTCTGATTTGCCCCATGTCACTAGGTGTCAGATCCTCGACAAGTATTCTATCGTTTAACACATCTTCTAAATGCAATGTACAACTCACATAGTCAGGCCCTGAGCTAAGCGACCCCCGAATACATCTCTCATAAATTCATGTCATCCTTTTTCTCTCGTTGATATGGAGAGCTTTTAGACTCCACCTCCTCTATCTTTTGACAGCTTGAGGGAGATATTTGTTTTGCTTTATAAATAAGATGTTTTCCATCCTCACTAAGCTCAGAATTCATAATCAATACTTAGTGCATCCGAACCAGTAATACTATTCTTGTCTAAGAATTGTTTAACCATACTTGATTTTTTCTACTCTAAGTTCAGTCAAACGATCCACCTGCGGGCTATCGCGTGAGTTGGCTTGGAAAGGGTCGGCTTCTGTAAAGGTTGTTTCATTATAACTAAAATCAGCATCATCATCTAAATTAGAATCACCTAAATTCTCGAGTCCTATATTTTCTTCTCTTCCTCCTTCTACTATATTGTGTCTCTATATTACTTCAATTATTTTTATCATCCCTTACATTACGGCAAAAAATGCACATCTCAGTTGTTGAAAGTGTTGAACAGTTGGCCGACTATATCGAAAGAACTAGTGCTGCGTATTGGCGCAGGTATAAATTGATGGGCCAAATTGATATGGCTCTTAATGTGACGAAGGGAATTCTTGTCCGTTCCGCTGTCATAGCAGCCATTCCAGCAGTTCCAGTTCTGTTGGCCATGACTCCTATACCAGGTGTTGTTATTGATGTAATACAAGGGAAAACGGGTATAGCAAGGGGACGGGAGAAGTATAAAAAACATTACTATGTTCAATAAAATAGTGTCAATGACACTGTAGCTCCCATCCTGGACTCTTTAGTGTTTGTTCACTGGTCAGATATTTGAACATGTGTGAAAGGGATAAAGTGCATAAAGTGAAAATAATTAAATGTAATGTACTGGAGACAGTGAAATATGTTTAATGTATTTATTCAGAATATAAAATGGAAAAAATACAGAATTAGATATATCGAATACTGTGATACA
>LD343237.1:95727-141950 GCA_001465055.1 Ptychodera flava
ATCCGTGGGGACTAAAAATTGTGTCACTGCATCCTTTTTGCAATATGAATACGATGAGAAACTAAATTTTTATTTTTCGCGGCCTTATACATGGGAGTCTATGGAGACCTGCCTTATACATGGGAGTCTATGGACATGTAAACTAAAAACATATTTCACCACGATTTGCCCAAAGTTTGGAAAGGTCACTCCTATGCACTATCATACCAAGTTTCAAGTCAATTGGACTTGTGGTTTCAGAGAAGAAGATTTTTTGACCAAAAATGGGAGAAAATTACAAAAAAATTCATGAAAAATAGCAAGTCCAAGTTACTGACCAAAAATGTGCACAATCATTTCATGTCAGCCCAAAGTACTTACATGCTAATTTTTCATGTAATCTGCTCAGTGGTTATTGAGTTTTTTCAATTTTGACTGTTTTTACATTTTTTCACTTAATTTCCATATTTTTGGCAATGACAACTTCATTTGAACAAAATCTCATCTACAGCCCATCATCCATGTACACACCAAATATCAAGATGAAATGTACAGCGGTTTTGGAGTTTTTGATGTTGACGGACAGACATACAGACATGCAGACATACAGACATACAGACAAACATACATACATACAGACATTTCCCTAGCCTATAAGAATAGCTTCCATTGCCATATATACATATGGCTATGGGAGCTAATAAGCAGTTGCTTACTCGATTACGAAGAAAAAGCCGCATCTATAAAGAAAGAAGAAGAGAAAGAGGCCCCTTTGGAACGCGCCTCAGACCTTATTCAGAACATATTTCATCAGGCATTAGAAATGCAAAAACAAGGGTTTAGTCCTCTACTCGAACAATACATTAAGATAGACGGTCTAAATGGTTATGAAAGTTGATCAGTCGAGCTCAGAGAAAATTTCTAAAATTTCTGTAGAGTGACAAACCTCTGATATGACATCACAGGCCACTAAAGCGTAAGCTGCTATTGCCTGAGCCTATATTGCACTAGTCACTGCAAACAGTCACCTAGTCTAGCACCTACAAACAGACCTGGTAGGCAATGTTAAAACTTACATGTAGCAAAAAGGATGGTGTACCATTTATTCGTCTTTTGTGTTTGCAGCCAGAATTTTTATACTTACATGTAGCCAGAACACCATTCTTCATCTTTTTGCGGTCAGAATACTTAAATGTAGCCAGAATGTATATGTATGGTCCGCTCTGCGGTAACGTGGAAAATGAAGACCAATGGTCTCCATTGCAACACTTACACGCGAGGATTATGTTGCAATACCGCGCAGGTCGCTGTGTGTCTCTTGTAAATACGTGAGTTCATATACAGGTCGCCCTTGCTTGCGCAATCCACTGTCTATGACTCACTACCAATGCTTGCTTGTGCAATCCACTTACGTTGCTATGGCTCCGCGGTAGGTATTTTTGAGGGCTACAGGGAGGGGGATTTCCCTCCCTGTAGCTATTTTGGGAAACAATGAGGAAAAAAATTCTCACTTGTCACAATTATACACGTTTACATTACTACTGACAAGGTATTTTATCAGAAGAAAACCGTCATGGAAAATTGCACCATTCTTAAGGTAGCTGATTCTGCAAAGAACACAGGTCATAAATTTGATTGTGTCTCACAGTCTTCAAACACAATTCTTAAGAACTCTAAGTGTAGGTATAAAGTTATTTCCAAATTAATAAATATAAAGATAGAATTTACAGTCTTTTAGTGACACCGATTTTTATGCTGGTGATAATGTAGGGGCCTGGCCCTTGAAAGGAATGATGTTTCATTCATTTCGTATGTAAATATTTTTGATTCGGACTTTGATTTACTTGAATTTTTAAGGATTAGGAATCAGTATGTGCGGCACCAAAACATTGTAAAGGGTAAAATGTAAGACGAACCTCATCACTGCCGTATTTACTAATCGATGATCACGCCACGACAATTTTGAATCGCACAGACGGCAGTTGATCACGTGATTTGGCTAGCTCTCTAAAAGGTTAGATCAATCTTTGCCAAAATAATGTGATAAAAACATTCCGAAATTTGTTGGCACAACATTTGACGGACATTCATTGATTCATGACACATGAAAACGTGTCGAAATTATTCCTCTATTAGTGATTCGCGTGCTTCTTTGTTTCTCTTTTTCTCTTTGTCCCTCTATCATCTCTGCCTCTATCTTTAATAACACACACGCTGTCACATAGAAAATCTATCTAACCATCTATCTATCTATCTATCTTGATTTGTCCGTCTGTATTACTGTCTGTCTGTGTAGTACCTGAAAATGCTTTGTCTTGATTTATGCAAATGGCAAATACCGGTCGAGAGGTTTTATAGTTCGTTCCTTTCTGAAAAAAAAAAACACAAAAAGCAACCAAAGGAAGAAACGGGAATGCGAAATGCATTGTCTGGTCAAATTCCAGTTTGCCTGGTCTCGAGACTAAGACGACCCCCCTAGTGTGAAACACTGCCGTTCTGAAGAAACATAACGTTTTATTAAGATCAGAAGGCATTCCTGACCCACTGCCGATGGTGGGATTCAACAGTATGTGTTTAAATCTCCGCTCCTGCTAAAAACTGCATTTCGTTGACGTGTACACACGGTAAAAATAACCTACTTTATATTTAAGTTTCTGCAAAAGAAATTCAGCATTGTTATAGAGTGAAACTTTGATTATTACAGACCACAATAACAAGTTGTTATCTGGCCATGTGATCAAAGCCTGGTAGTTCAAGAAAAGTATATGAACTATTGACAGTATCCATTTTCTCATAATCCCATGGAAATTTGAAAAGTTGAAATAAACAATCTACCTTAGTCGTTTCGGGGGCCATGATATGACTAACAGCAGACCAAGCGTTTGCTTCATTGCTCGCCAATAACCCACGCGTGTTGCAAACAATCTGTCCTGCCGTAACTGACACTGAAGTCAAAACATTGAAATACAGTGTCCATTGACCACTAACAGCGAACTTATGTTAAAATCTTTAAAAGGACAGGGTATGTAACATCCAAATGTCAGAGGGTGTCACTGATTCAATGCTCTGGGAAATGTTTTAGCATTCACAGCAGAACAAGGCCGATCGACACTCTTTAATAGCAAAAGTAAAAATTGCGCACTTGCACACGTTACTGAGATGAAAACGGCTTTGACTAGTATTTTATGGTTGGGATGTGTGCCCTAACATTAAGTGCAGGTATGATATGATTTCAAAAAAAAAACCCCAAAAAACGGAAAAATCTATGGAAATCCATAAAATCACGCATTCATTACCTGGCATTTGAATTTTGCTTGAACGATGATGTCTTTTATGTTTTTATTCCTTTTATATGTATGATATTTTTTCTGGAAATGTAGTGGCCAGTGTATGATCGCCCTGAGCCCCTGAAAACTGCATATTTAAAAATAAAAAATATTTTGGAAAAAAATCCCGCCTACCTAACTACCCTATTTCTGAAAACCATGTTATCAGAACAGCACAATTTATATTTTAGGCCTCACCTAATATTGTGAGTGAAGTAACTTTGTTTACACTTCGCAACGAAAGACACACCTGTGTTGCTTTTCGCAACTGATTAACAGGCGTTAATAGACGTACATGTTACCATCGGCGAAGTTGTAATGAGTCGGCCATATTTTATATTTGGTGAGGTGTTGAAAAAATCCTCTGGTATTTGCAGAAATATTTACGACTGAGAAGATTTTAAAAGAATTAGCTGATGTTGTTACAGAATTGCTGTGTTCTTCTGAAAATCAGTTGTTTGTTTTACTGCATGTGTTCATCCAAAATAAAAGCTAAAGCTTTAAGTGAATATGAGTTTTCAAATGGCATTTTTTGCAATGTGAAATATTTTAGCTGGAAAGATTTAGTACAATGATATTCAGTATTATACTTACATTGATATCAGGTGAGAAAATTTTAAATGAAAAGGAAATTCCGAAATTTCTTCGGAGATTCCGTTATTAGTTTCGAATGCTTTGTATGTTTTAAAATCAACATTCAAGATGCTCAGTAAGTCCTAATTTCTAACCATTAATGAAACACATGTTGTTTATCTGACATTACACGGATCCACTATTTCTGAAAAACGTAAAGACGAATATACAGATGGCAATAATAATGTTGATAAAAGGACAGTGGACATTTTCTATACTTGACCACTTGTTCACTTAACATGCAATACGAATTTGAAAAGTTTTATTCCTCGAACGTCTTTTTGCAGTCTAATTAAAAGGTGTTGGTGTGTCAAAAGAGTTTACGAAATGAAGTTTTCAAAATTACAAATTGTTTGATTCGGAGAAGATGACGATGCAGCTGCTCCAAAGATACAAAGCTTGTGGTATCATCATCAGTAATGAACAATGTAAATTACAAGATGGTGCATTAATTATATTAAGATTTCTTCTTATTAATGATTTTCCTCATTCTTTTGTCCTGAAATATATTTTTACAAACGCTGCATTTTATGAATTCTGTCGAATTTTAAAGGTCTGTTCTTTCTCAATCTTGAAAAGACACTACAGCACCGTTGGAAATTAACAGCGAGCTACATATAGATGATATTGATTACTTATTGGTCAAATACAAAAATCGCAAGGATGATCTGCCCGTTTTTGAAAAGTGTAAAACTATTTTCGGGGAGATATCAAAACACGATAAAAAGGTAAGTGATTTTTTTCTTTAAAATAAAAATCTAGACATGTAACACGATTGGAACTAATTTTGGGTAATTGGATATATAATTAAAAAAGAAAAGCAGATGAGCGTACATTTGCAGATGAAACAGACATTACTTCAACATCCAGTTTTAGGCAAAAGGGCCAGTAGATCGATTGTTTATGCAACCACCTGACCGATGACCAGTTTTTATCACCGAAAACACTCAGAGATCCTGAATTTCGCTGATTTATGAAATCGGGCGGTGAAAAGCTTTCACGCCTTGACTTTATGTCTGTGCAGCAGTGGACAACGGGCCCAAGCCGGGCCAAAGCCCTGCAGTTACAGCGGCTCGGTTAAGCTAGCCGACATGTACAGTAATATCACGTACCGTTATTCTTTATTAAATAATCAAGTCATGTAGACTTTCTACACATTGATGATTATGCAGTGCGTTCGCCGGGCCCGAGCCAGGCAGCCATAGCAACTCGGTGCAATGCCAGTCAACATGTAGGCCTATATAGGCCTACACTAATATCTCATGTACGGTGATTTTTTTACTAAATAATCAACTCTGCATATTAAATACGATTATTATCCCAGCAATGTGCCAAGCGCCTGTGTAATGGCACCGGGCGTATCGTGTTTCGAATTTCTCCCATAATTTTCAATTTGGCATTAAAAGAAAACCATGACCTTGTTCCAGCGATAACACAAAATTAGATGTTTTGATTCATGAGAGCTAAACTAGTTGGATCTCTGTGTCCCGATTTATAACGATTGGTTGCGTTTATGTTGGTTGCACTTATTGTATTATTTAATAGTGGTATCAGCGAGTGTAATAGTATGCATTAATTGTGGAGGCTTTGCAAGGCTTAGGAGTAATCGTGATTTTACGCCTTTCAATGACCATATCAGTTTAATATTCCAGAATTAATTTTCAGGGTAAATTTCCCCTTTAATCGACACCTCGCCTTTCGTATATACTGCGTGCGTCATCATAACAACTATTATGTGTCGGTGATTTAGTGTAGTTTTATTGGCGGATACCAGTTGGATGTATGCATATTATATTGTACATGTGCATTTAATCTATGGCAGGTGTAGTTATGCATTCTAATCCGAAATGTATTGCAAAATTTACGGTCAGTCCTGCAGAAAAATATATAAACAATCGCATTGGAGAGAGCAAGTTTATGAAGCGGAAGTATAGGACAGAATGACCATGGCGGTAAAAAACCTCCGTCGAATGACTGACACGAGTTTCATCTTCATGTGAAAGTTCCCAAGTGTGCCAAAATGTAAAAATTAATACTGAAGAAACATGCGCACGGTAAACGCAACTTCTGTGTTGAAATGGGGGTGGCTGTATTTCGATTACCGTGTGCAAAAATCGCACAACAAGTTTTCCTATCGCAAAATCTCACTACACGTTTTTCTGTATTGCAAAATATTGCGCTACATTGTTTGGTGTGTACCAGGTCAGTACAGCACCGGCGCTACACAAGCATCTTTTGACATATATGTGAACCAGTGCACGAGTAAAATAACGTAGCAATCATTTTGGATGCACTGTTTCATTTCATGCTATTGGTTGGGTCATTGTTGAGTTAGCACTCGAAGAGATTGATTTTAGAGGGGTTATGAAAGGGTGTCGGTCAGTGTATGCGGTCTTTCATAGGGACGTAATCACCGATTATTGGATACAGATAAAAAATGAGGCTTGTTGAATTTTCGCATTTCCAAACTTTCGTGTAGGGGAGGGGGAAGGGGAGGGGCTGATGACAAACGCACTTAGTTTTGTTTACCTTACGCATGTTTTGATTCTCCACGGTCCCTAAGGCCTTCATGTTTTGCTAATTTGATTCGTTTATCAACGGGAATGCAAATCCATCGTAATTTATTCCAAACTAGTTCGTTCAAAGGAAATACCATAACTTCCTATGCTGTTTCCCTACTGTGTATGTTTCATCAGAAACTTATATTATGATAATTGATTCACCTTTTTCAATAAAAGTATTAAATGCAAATCGTTATGAAAACTAATATATGAACAGTCTGAGGAACAAACCACGCAAAATTTCGACCGCAATATAACGATACTGGCATCTCTACATCTTTTACAATGGCTACTATCAAACTAAACATGTGGGAAAACAAAACCATTCGAGCGACAGATGTACGAACCCCGCTTTGGTTCCAAACACGATTGAGACGAATAACTCAATGACCAGTTTTCCGGGTGACCCAGATCACATAACCAGGGTCAAAGCACGATCGATTCACCCTTGTCTCGCCATTTTTGCTTAGTCATGAAACCACATTGATCTTTTCATGTTTCGTATCACTTACCACCGATGTCAGGCCTACCATAGAAATTATGTTTAGACCCTCAGAAACATACAGTAAAAGTAGAAAAAACTTGCAAGTGTAACATCCCGTCTATAAAGTGTAGCCTCCGAGACTTCAAAATGAAGCAAAAATCCGTAAAGTGCAGCCTCCGAAACTAGCAAGTGTGACATTCAATTGTCGTTATCGACCACTTGTGGCGCTCTTCATCCACTTCCCTCGCTAAAGAAGGTAAGCGATTTTAAGCTATGTTTATCAACGAACAACTACGAAAACTAAAACCTACAGGCGAAAGTCAGAATTCACCGTAGTTCTTTCAGAGTACTTCGTTGAAATTTCAGTTGTTGCGGCGGGTGGGTCTGAGACAAATACAGGTCATCCCCCAGGCGGTAGAGTTGACTTTTCAGATCCTCAGATTCAGATCCTCAGATCTTCCGATGCCTTCAGACTCAGATCTCAGATCTCAGATCCTATAACTTCAGACGCAGATTTGGAATTCAAATTTCACAACTTTCAAAGTTTGATGTAATATACTGATAAATAAAATATAATTTAGATTTTAAAAGGCTTTAGAAATCATTTTATTTCTATCTTGAATCTTGAACTTAAAAACTTCGATCTCAGAATCAGAACGTCATCAGCTGAAGACAGGGTTCACAATGATTCCACTTGTTATGTGATTACCTGCGTAGGCAATCAGGCAATCAGTAGATTTATGATGTCAACGTTCAAATGCCAGGGGACAGTGCCGATATACGCCCTCTATAGTCAATACATAGAGATAAGCACACCAGCGATCGAACGATCAAGACCGCGACGATCATGTAAACACCGGCTATCGACTGTCCATATTTTACTATTATTCGTAATATTAGTGGCGAGAGAATATAATTAATCAATGTTGGAGGCAGTGACCCCGGGCTAGATCAGGAATTCAGGGTTTGGAAGAAGCAACTTGGCTCAACTATAATTGTAAAACCCTGTTCGTTGAAGCTTGCTGAGAGAAAACGTTTATGTAGACATCTTTTGTTGTTTCCATACCTGCCTTGTACAGATATTCAAATTATTATTTTCTATATAGTAATCATACTTTTAATACGGGTATTGTAAAAGCTTGTTAATTCGAATTTGCGCCTGAAGTTATAGGATCTGAGATCTGAGGTCTGAATCTGATGGTATCTGAAGATCTGCTGAGAACACACTGTAATTGTGTCAGCACTAGTATAAGGCTCTGTAGCACGATGTACACTTAACGTAGTGGATGGTGAGTAAGCATGGTGAATTCATGCATGATATGTGATTGTTTTATTATAGATTAAAGTGTATAATTTTTGTATCGTTGATGCTGGTGTTAAAGTGAAAAGACGGACTTTATTGGACCCATTTTCAGCAAAATGTGAATCAAACAAGATCAATAAGTAAAATATGATATAGGTTTCTGTGAATATTTCACATGCTACCTAGCGTGTATAGTGGTAGTAATTTCTCTGGAGTATGTGTATCATATTGCATTTCAAATTGTTTTTTAATAATAAAACCTGTCAATTTTAATAGAAGCCTTTAGGTCTCCATCACGTTCGTACTTCATTATTTGCTCTTTCCATCAAGGACTTGAGAAGGTTGCATGCCTATGCATTGGGATTGTCTTTGACAGATCCGAACAAACAACCGTACAGACTGGTCAGTATTATTGCTGATATTGCACTGTACAGACTATACAAGCCCGTTCGTGCTGAACCTATGACTGATGATCATCGTCATTTCATACATCTTCCATTTAATAACAAAGGAATTGACGCCATTAATATCAGCAATATACTTCACAACAAAACGGTACATCAACTATACCTGTATACTTTCAGAACCAGTCTGTACCTATTCTGTCATATCAATACACCCAGTCAATCTCCAATTAAATATTCAATTACAATAAGACATTGCGGCACTTAAAAATTGATGAATTCCTTCAAACACCAGCATCCTGTGACTGCTCTACATCTCCCTTCAAATACACTCAAGTTGGCCATGTCATCACTGGTGATCTGAACTTGGTTGAACGTCATCACCTTCGTAAGATATTATCTTGTGGACCCAAGTTCAGAGAACCTCGCAGGATCAACTGGAACCATAATTTTAAGATCGTTATGGACGCTGTTGAAGAATATGCCAGGAAATGGGCTAAAAGAGAGGATGTAGAGTTGAACACAATGTCAGAATGGGTCAAATTTGTTAGGAAAATAGTTCATGGCCGCATTGGTCGACTAAGATCACATGTTTGCAGAAGACCCTAGTCTGTATTTAAAGATCCTGATGCTGTTAAGTGTTTGAATGATATCCATGACAAATATGTTGTTGTCCCTGCTGATAAAGCTGCCAATAACATTGTATTTGTCTGTAAGAAGTATTATTTTGAATGTCTTATAGGCGAACTTGGTGTAACTAAGACCTTCACTAACTCCACTTACAGACAATCAATGTTCAGCAAATCTGAAATTTTGGCAAACCATAAGTCATTCATTGATAATTTTAATATTACAACAAAGGATGACCATAATAAGTTGCCTAGCTTATACTGGATACCAAAGCTCCACAAAACACCTTACAAAGCTAGGTTTATCGCAGGATCTTCAAAATGTTCAACTACAGAGTTATCGAAGATACTGACTTCTGTTCTTTGTACTGTTAAACGGGGACTTAGAGCATTCTGTGAAGTTGTCTTTTGTCGGAGTGGTATAAATCAAATGTGGATATTAAAACATTCGAAGGAGCTCTTGGAAAATTTGAAATCAAGATCTGTTTCAAAACTAACATCTATTAAAACTTTCGATTTTTCCACATTGTATACCACAATACCACATAATAAATCGAAAGAACGCTTGAAAAACATCATCAACCAAGCATTTTTCTACAAAAACGGTTCACGCCATTACAAATATGTAGTATTAGGGTATAATTCTACATATTTTGTTAAAAATACTACTAACGCTAAAGTGTTTTATACCGAGAAAGACATTATCAGTTTGCTTGATTGCCTCATCGACGACAACATATTTTTAGAATTTGGAGGACACCAGAGCAAGACTTTGTCTACATTCAAACGCTTTTTTGGCAGGTATCGCAAGCTGGTAGATAAATACAATATCTCTCTTCGACAAATGATCACTGATGGCATCGGTGACATTGGGCCTTAGTTAGTGACCACTACCTCTCTGACCTAATAGATTGATATATGGCGGGTGCCACATGTGGGGCAGGATGCGCTTACTATTTTACTATTTTCGAAACACCTGACTTCACTTCTTGGTCTTCTGGCCAGAGGTCCATATATCTTTCTTTCATGAATATGACTTTGTTTGTGTACCGTCTATTTACTGTCTGTTCTGTGCTGTTTTGTGTCTATGTTTACAACTATTGTCTTGCGAATTCTGACCTACTGTCATTGAATTATGGATTGGTATGATTGCGATTACCTGCTATCTTCATCTCATAAAATACGGCTCAATCCGGTTCGAGCCCACAACATACAGCATAGTCGCCTAGCGGAGAGGCCACAGAGAGAAAACCTAGCTCACAAAAATAAGGGAAGCAATAGATCTCTATTTCAGAGGCTAGAAAATAAATTGGTCCTCTGATTTGTTCAGTAAAGCACATAGGTGTCGAGAAACACTTTCTAAAATATGCACGTTGTAGAAATAACATACAGTAAAACTCTGCATGGGTTTTGTGATTCCAGATCATTGTGTTTATTTTCACTGTATATAAGAAAATCCTTGATTTTCACCTATTGATAATCACAACAACAACAAACAACAAATGAAAAAGGTCTTACTTCAGTCATCAAGACTCAAAAGCGCACCATCACCAATGTGAAGATGAAAATACAGTAGTAGCCTACTTGCAACAACTATTTTAACAATTTCACCCTGATATACATCGTATAAAGCCCAAGTATTTCAAATTTTTAACCTTTTTTATGTTCGAAATTACATGTTATTCCCTAACATCCATCGTGAAATGTTGTTCAGTGAAGAAATAATCCAAATTTGTGCTCCTGTAGTTACATACAATCGCTAAATATTGCCCGATCGAGTTGGATTGCGGCGCTGGTTTGTTGACAACTTGTAGGCTGTGCATGTGACCGAGAACGCCGATACTGATGACATCATCGAGCTACCTGTGGGTCCATAGCTGTGGTGTTTTCAGACGGGATTCCTCCCTTTTACGGAATTTAACCCCGCCACCACAGCTATGGGAAAATGCGTAGAATAGCGTCCACGTTACGCCCAACAGCACCCTTGTTGCAACTTTGTTCGGCGATATTTTGAAACGTTTCCATCCAGATTACAAATTGCCAACACACATCGACAACGTGGTTATTAGGGACTCACCACGACCACAAATCAGCTTAACATTCACTGAAATATTGCCTTTTTTCTAGCTTCAACCGACATGACTACCCGGAGACCGCCATTTTGCTGGTGTAAAACTGTTGTTCGAGGCTCTCTGCAGAACGTCACGACAGTGACGTAGTGGTGACCTCTCAACTTATAAAAAAGAAATTGAGTAAGGGGCGACGTCAAAAGTTCAATGAAGGATAAAAAACTTAATTCTTTTAGTTTGGGGGTGGGGGGTTTTGACCTAAAAAAGTTTCTATCCTACAAATCGATTTAAGGTAAAAATTGCCAGGGGAATGAATATTTTGAAAAAATAGAGCAGAAATGCACACTTTCGTGTTGAAGCCAGCGGAGGGAGTTGTTTTAACACGGTGCAGAGCTGCACCTGGCCTAGTTAGTGTAAACAATGCAGGCTGTTGGCCTCTGTTGCACCATAGACGGTAGTTTCTCTACTATATGGTTGCACTTGGAATTTATAATTGTATTTTGCTACATTTCTGGTGCACGTGTAGTCCGCCTGAATGGAGTAGTGTGAACTGAGTTGTTACAACCACCAGGACAGATGAGATAGTTTTTATACCTCTGGAAGGAGAAACCTGGACTTTATTGTTTTTGTTCTTGTTCAGTCATCGATAAACTTCAAGTTTGTTAGTATGTTGTATTTACATTTGATGAAACACAAAGTGTGTTCCCAATCTTAAGCCCCGCTAGCTTTATCTTTTAGCATTTTTTTTATGATTTTACTTTCAAACTAAAATAAGTTGGTGACAATGTAGTCATTTAGGTCTGTGTACACACTTATAACTACCTGCCGGGGCTATATATGCAATTTTGAATAAGATAAAGATTACACTGCGATTAAATGTTTGCCCAAACATTAAATCACAGCCCCATGCAGAAAAGCTAAAACCCTTGATACTATGCATATCTGCATTGAAATCTTCATATAAACTGCACAGAGTAGTCCAAATTGTAATGCACAAGGGTGAATGTTTTCAACTATGACATTGTATGTTCTGATTCCTTTTTAATATTACCAATTTTTGAAAATGCCAGGAAATCAAAATGACCGTTAAAATTTTAATTTACATGTGAAATGTATCTGAAAGGAATGGTTTCCTAATGCAGTAAAAGTTCATATCTCTTCAGAGGGTAGATTTCAGAAAGGAGAGAATAGGTAGATGATTTGAGGTCAACAAATTTCAAGAGTTACAGCTAGTGGGGCTTTTAACGATGCATTACTTTATTTCACCCCTAAATTGACTGATCCTTAGCTTTGCTTTACATAGAAAGAGCCTGGCAACAGGTTCAATATAAGTCAATTAAGTTTCTAGGGGGGTGGGGGGGGGTTTGGGGAGAAACTAAGGGAATTAAGTTTTTTATCCTACATTGAACTTTTGACGTCGCCCCTAATTGATCGTGTGATATCGATGGCCATCGTTCGTCCTATGGTCATTGCCAGTCTCACATAACTGAAATCAAACTTTAACTTGGGAAAAAAAATAGTTCAGTCCTGGGATCTGTGATTGTTCATGGGGCGCGGATGCTGGTCGTAATCTCTCAGTTTGTGTTTGAGTAACTTGAAGTAATAAATTTCAGCTGATTATTGCTTTTGCGGCAAGGTGATTGCGAAATTGAAGCAACACATTTTGGCAATGTATGGCAGGCTATCGAATGCAGTGAACGCAATGGCCTTTGGCAGCAAGTAAGGGAATCGTCAGTATTTACGACCTGGGGGTCGTTCAAGAATTTCAAAGCTATAAGGGGGTGTTCAATATATTTCCCTTTGTCTTACCTTTGTCCTAAACGACATAATAATTAGTTGATAATGTATATTTTACTCTGATACATGTTAAATAAAAAGCAAGCAAATACGCTAACAGAACAATAAATATCAATTCATGAAGCCAGGCAAACAACTGCAAGTAGCTGCCACTACTAGCAATACTTATTATGAAAGAGAAGATAGTGAATGATATTGTTGTTCATGTACTAGATAGCACCGGCGACAGTGAAGATGAGGATCGACAGTGGTGATGATGATGTCACACAGTAGTTTTCTACAGCTGTTACTAGAGATGGAAGGAGAGGCTGGGTCATGGAGAAATGTTCTCGACAGATATCATTGTAAGTGCACAGGATCTAGGGCAAAACTGAACTGTTGTGAATTCATCCTTTGTATTATCACAGAAATGTATATTTTAATTGACTTGAGTTCAACAACCATTTGGACATTTAACCACACCATATTGACATGCTACCCATCCAAATAAAACAATACTATATAATTGGAGACTGGCTATTAGGTGAGCTTTTATATCTACATATTGTTACATGGGCTCATGTAAGCCAACATTTTTGTGTTAGAGAAGGGGTTACTCAAATTCATTATGGTTGGCTGGGGTGTGACTCAAAATTTCGGAGTTTCGAATGTAATACCTCCGACCCCAAGGTCGTAAATAATGACGGTTCCCTAAACAGCTGTGTACGCCCGAGTCGGAACGACCGGGACTAGTATATGCATGGCTGATATCTCAGCGAAAATTTAGAAAATTTAGCTACTGCTAAGAAATTTACAGACTCTTGGCTTTTGATGCATCAGTTTTTGAGCTTTTATACCGGTAAAAAGGTATTCTGAATACAGCAGTAAATTTCCTCCCGAACGCGAAAAGCGAAGACGCGGGCATTCTGAATTGGACGCTGTCAACTTTACCTTGCTGCAAGCCCCACGCCAATCTTGACCCTGGCTCCGCTGCACTTGCAGTCTACTACCTCCATATAGTAAAGTCTTACAGGACTAGTAGCCAGCCAAACGCAAAAAAAAAACCGACGACGCAGTGTAAAATCCCGAGGTCAGAACCATTGATCATAAATTTTCAGAACAAGTGATGTTTAAAACTTTTGTATTGATCACTTCATTTAGGTTTATGTGAACAACTTTCTCATCAAGCTGCGTGTATAATTGTCCCGGGCATTGTCCATGCAAATTTGGGGCCTGCCTTTGCTCCCTCCGATCGTCTCTAGACTACAGCCAAAATCACAGTCCTAAGCAAATTGTGAAGCTGTGAAAATCAGATATATGTATCATGAATTCTTTACAAAAACAACAGAATCAAACCAAGAGGTTAGTTTCCTATCAGGCAGGGTGCGCACGGGACATTTTGTGATATGCGAAGTTGATAGGCTATGTTGCCTGCAATGCAGCGTAGCCACGCCGTACATTAAACTCATTTTGAGTAGACGGAGCAGAATCAGTCCCGTCATTTATTTTTCAACGAAATTTTTACTATACTCCATAATGGAAGAAACGACTTGTTCAATGATTACGATGGTGAAGTATTTAATTTTTATTTATATATATGTTTCTCTCTCAATTCATTCAGCAAACTTAATCTCCGTACCGTTGGTCATAACGAGCAATGCAGTGCATGAAGCTTACAATCGACTGCCTCTATCATTAGTTTAGCTGTTCAAGACGTTTGTTCGCACAGCTCATTACAGTCAGAAAAATCTGTAAACACATATTTATATCTTTCCGGTATTTCGCCCAACTTTTGGGCGTTTTTAGCGGAGTCTCCAGTTTCAGACCTTTCCGAAGAGCGTAGGTTTCCATGGACGCCACCACAAAACTTGCGTAGATTTGGTTGAGCATGTGCAGTGGTGTGATTACGTTTCATTTTGTGTGTCAACAAAGCCTGACTTCTGCTCCGGACAAGAAGTCAATTTTCACTCCTTTTACTGATAATCGTACACGTTTGTGAAGCGGGCTGGGCATGCGAACCATGCGATTTGGTATTAATTGTGGTCTACTTTCACATACTGAGGATGTCATTTTAATCAAAAATATGAAAAAATTGTTAAAGGTTAGAAATACTGGGGCTTTAAATATTTGAAGAAACTTTTCACATTTATGTCTCTATGAAAAGCCTTTGCTGCTGTTGTCTGCTTAAATGTTCATAGAAATGAACAAGGGATTTAAGAAGTGGTTCGTTTAAATACGATGAGAAGATGAGATGTTTCATTATCTATTGCATGTGAAATCAGAGAAAAGTGCCAATTTCCTAGCCAAACAATATGGAGTCTGTTGCAGTGTGTACATCCAAAGATACATTTGGAGGGAAAAGGGCACGGGTAAAATATATGACATAATCCTCAATGACTCTGACCTGCAATATCTACCTGTGCCTTCTTGAAGACCAATTAAGCGCTGAGAGCACCTCCTGCACATTGAGGCTAGTAGTAATAGGTGGCACCGTAACAGGCGGATTTTGGCAGGAGGTTCAGTGAGGCACAGTGAGGCACAGTGAGGTTTCAGTGATGTTTCAGTGAGGCAAAGTGAGGTTTCAGTGAGGCAAAGTGAGGTTTCAGTGAGGCATAGTGAGGTTTCAGTGAGGCACCAATGTTATCGACACCCCCTTGCCTGTGGGGACCCCCATAGCCCAGTCAAAATTACCAGTTCTCGAATTTTGGCAGGAGGTTCAGTGAGGTTCAGGGGGCTTAGTCAGGAGATGTATTGGAGGGTCGTAGATGTTTACTCTTCCACCCCCCCCCCCCTGACACACCTGTTGTGTTGACCCAGTAGCCAAGTCAAAATTTATAGTTACCGATTGTTTGGCAGGAGGTTCGGTGAGGTTCGCGGGGCCTTGGCAGGAGGTGTATTGAAGAACCACAGGTGCTGGTGTTTTGGACCACCCCCCATACACAACTATTTATTTTGGACCCTTTGCTCAGTCAAAAATTGCAGTTTGTGAATTTTGGCAGGAGGATCAGTGAGGTTCCATGAGGTTCTTTGGATTTCGGTTGATATCATCTGCAGTGAGGAGCTGCAGGCTCTAATATTTTGACCTCCTAACTCAGTTAAAAATCAGCAGTATGGCTCCAATTTTTTAGATTAATCTCTTTTGGCACAATGTAAGACTTTAACCCTTTCTTGGTGACTTGCAGTGGTGGGTTAGATATTGACACCCTAAGTCTGCGCAAATTTGTCATACTGGCTGGTTTAAATATTGCAAAGCATCATGGGATGATTATCAGTCTTCCCCTGATTGGCGTATTTAAATCTAAGAGATTTGATTGGTCCATTTGAAGTTATACAAATGAGGACACTCTTTAAAAGAGATCAGGGCCACTCAGGGCCTTATTCGAGCTCTGACTTTTGACAAGTGCAGACGCATACAGCTATGGCAACATGTGACCTTACACCGAGCCAGTGTCAGCAAGGATGGTGCAAATGTTATTCAGCTAGGGTCGAGAGGCCCTATTTCTTCAATATCAAAACCAATGAAAGCTGATGGTAAATGCCTGGTGTCCCAGAAGGATTTGATGGGCCTACAGCCAGTTCCCCTGGCAACCACAGTCCCACTCTTCCTGAGCCTGCCCCAGAACCAGCATCAACACCCCTTCTGTTCAATTCTCACAGTATAGATGTGACAGATAGCCAGCCGCAACTGTACTCCCAAGTGCACTCCAGACCCATCACAAGTGATGTCAACACTCAAACAGGTGAGAAGGAGTTTCGATTTCAACTTTCTGCAATGGAGACATCTGCTAGGCTTGTTAGTGTCAAGATGTACAAGGGAAGTGCCTATGTTGTAATTCGTGAGTTCTTTAAGCAGGAGAAGACTGAACAGTTGATACCAACCAAGAAAGGTATAACATTAAGACTGGATGAATGATGTCAGTTAAAATGTATCATAGGGAGAGTTGATGATGCTGTCCAGATGCTGACCTGTAGTTAATTCATTCTATTCCAGAGTACACTCCATCCCCCATCCCCAATGATCTGGATAGGAAAGTGGCATGCAAGCTGGTGAAATACATCTATGCGAAATTTATCTCCCAGGAAGTTGATAGACACGTGAGTGAAAACTGTGAGGGATGTCAACATGACTATCTGTCCAAGAGGGAACACGAGTGTCTATATTATGGTTGCACACCTGCTGGACAAAGGGAAGTGATTTCCAAATACTTCGGAGCTGCTGCTGAACAAATCGGCATGTCTGCAGTGGAAAGATCTGTCCAGGAAGTTGCAGAGATCTGTAACCTCCAAATGGACTTTTGATTGATTGACCTTGACGAATTGCTGCACTTACTGTGTTATCGATCAGCCGACGATCCAGAGGGATGCTTTGAAGCCTTGATTGACAATATTACTGTGTAAAGAATGGTTCTCTGCAATGACATTATCGAGTCAATGTGTGCAACAAATGGTTCTTCTAGTTTATTAGAATTTCGGCAACGTTTTCAATTGTATCAGTCAACGTTCAAATTTATTTACCGCATCTTTAGGTTCCAGTTGCTATTTTTTGATGTTCTCTTTTTGAAAGGTTAAGCATGCAATGAATTACTTGAAGTTTCTTCTCGGATTTTTTTCAGTATAACAAGAACACTGCAGGACACTTATAACTTGTTTTATTCTGTTTCATGTTTGTGTTTTTGCATTTAAGAAAATAAAATGTGCCATTAAGACTTAAAAATGAAAAGGTTACAGTCTACAGTCTTTGTGTGTGAGAAAAGTGAGGATGATTTATTATGTTTAACTGCCCGCTTATCCCCATCCGCTAAACCAATCCTTGAAAAAGAAAAAACGGGGGTCAAAATGATACACACTGGCAATGTTTTCAACTGAACAACTTTTTAAAAATGTATCCAAATGCTAACACCAATGCAAATATAAAAAGAACAACTAACTTGCAATGAAAAGCAAACGGCAAACTCTAATGCTTCTTTAAAAAGGTAACATCATAAACATCCAAATCAAAACCTGTCAGTTTCTCGATAAAATCATTGACAAGAAAGTAATTTAAAGTCAAATCTTCAGTGAATTGCTTCACAATTGCAGGCATGGACCATCCCAGGCACCGATGCGGCAGATAATAGACAACGTACAGTCCACATACTGAAGAAAGGGGTCCTTAGAGTGTCTGCCAGTCAAGAGAGTTTCTTTTCAGGAATGTCTCAAAAGGTGTCTTGATGGGCGGACGTCCATAGGAATCGAAATATTCCACATTGTTACTATCCACAAAGTAGAAAACAATGCAATGTTGTCCTGGTTTGGTACTAGGGTCCACATTGGCAACAAAAGCAGCTGGATATGATTTCAGTCTTGTCTTGGGCAACTTGTCAGAGGCCAGCACCCCAGCAAAAGAAGATGCTGTGTACCTGTCCACAGTCAAGATCTTCCTGAGCTTTAAGGTGCCCATGCTTTCTTATTCGGAGTGTTGAGGGATACAGATTCAAAAGTCAAACAGTACATTGCGATCTCTGTCAATTTCAATCACGTTGTCCAGCTCGCCATACACGAGTAAATTCACAGTATTTGGCAGGGCTTGTCTGGACTGCAATGCTTTGCCGAGGTTGCCCTCTTTGATCAGGTTCAAATGCCCTCCATTTGAAGACAAGTCTGGTGTGACATCAAAGGCAAACAGTGTGTATTCGATGTCGTATTTTAAAGCGATTGATATCAATTCCTTCATCCCGACCCATTTTGTTAGTTCCAGTAAAGAGGGAGTAGTACGCCATAAGGAATGATAGACCGCCGGCCCTGGTGAAGTCCATTTTCAGAGGTTTGCTTGGACTTTGTTTTCCACCGACATTGAGGACAAGTCATGTCATGTCATAATGTTTGAAGTTGAAAGGGTTCTTCTTGTATGAACCATTGAAGGCATTGTTGTCCACCAGACCCAAGACTACGCGTTTGGGTAGCTGTCCCAGAAAGATGTGATCTTTGTTGAAGGACATTGTACCTCCAGAAATGGACAGAACTTTCATCACACAACGATGTATGGGATACTTGGATGGTCCCTGCTTTAAAGCTTCTGCATGGCCCAGCTGTACTGATGGACTGAGTTTTATTTTTCTGACCAGTAATGTAGCTTTGGTGACCCCTGCTTTGAAGTTTGGATTTTCTGCAGAGCTCACAAGAGAGAAGGCATTCTTGCTTCTGTTGAGTTTGAGACGTAATTCAACAGCATTCATTAGGTACTTGGGCTGAAAGAAGAGATCCGAATGGATGGGTTCAACCATATCGACAACTTGACTGCCAGATGTGAAGGTATATCTACTTTTCAGTCCTTTGTTCGCTTCTCCACCTTCTTTAGTAGTGTCCACTTTGTCCATTTCCATGTGATAGTCCTTGAAGAATAGAGCAGCACCAATCACTAGTACAGAAATTTGCTAGAAATTTGTGAGAAATGGACATTTCTCGCTTTTTACGAGAAGTAAGCGAGAATATATAACTTTCTCGCAATAACCTAGCGAGAATTTAATTTTCTCGCAATCAGCTGGCGAGAACTGTGTTTTCTTGCTTAGCATCTGCGAGAAACTGAATTCTGGCAATCAGTCAGTGAGAAATTTGTTTTCTTGCTTTGCATCACGAGAAATTGTATTCTTCTGTGTTTACTAAGCATTTCACATAAATTTCACAATTTCTCACAGATGCAGAGCGAGAAAACATAGTTCTCACTGATTGATTGCAAGAATTCAATTTCTCGCAGATGCATGCGAGAAAGCACAGTTCTCGCAGCTTGATTGCAAGAAAGTATGTTTTCTCGCTTACTTCTCGCAATACAGCAAGAAAGTGTCCATTTCTCGCAAATTTCTGTACTAGTGAATATGGGTGTCTTTGGCCTCCTTCCCATAATTTAACAACGTGTCTATAATCGCTAGGTTTGGGTAAGTAGGGGAAGGGTTGGATATAAATTTGCCATTGAGGTGTACAACGACTTCACTGAACAGTGAATGGAGCCACAGATTGACAGGTCCCACTGTTGCATCTGCACCCAGGTTACAACCATCAGCTTTTGTGATCTTAGCCTTGATCAGAAGGAGTGTTGAGGACAAATTTATGTCTGTATTCCCCAGAGCCCGAAATCACAAATTCGATGGGTCCGGATTCCACTATATGTGTCAGGGGATGTACTCTTTCCCATTGTCCCTCCTCCACACTGGTCTGAGTTGGAAAAACTGTGAACAAGTCAAGTTCACTCTTGGTACATTCGCAGGAGTGTTCATGAAGAAATGCCATGTTAGTCAAAAATGTCAAGAGATCTTCTCTGTCGCTTTGCTTTGGAGGAAATTACTCCTCTGCGTGGTGCTCTGCATTTTATACCACCACTGCCACCAGGGGAGAAAAACTGTTTCAAACCCCTTCCTGCCATTAGGTCTTTTGCAGCTTTCATCAATCGCCTTTTGGCCGAATGCTTCACGTTACGTCCACTGAGTGCATCACCTGCAATATTGAGTCCTGTGTTTAACACCTGTCTCCCTAGGACTTTGGCACCTTGTTTCAGCTGCAGTGTGGCTGCACGGAAAAGACCTCCCAAGAGACTAAGCCATATCCTTGCTGCACAGCTGCTCCCTGGAATGATGCTCCATTTCCCACCTGAACCACTTAAAACTTCCTGTACGTGGCTGGGTTGCTTTCATAGATTTTACATCTATAAGGCATGGTTCAGACTACAACAGTGTAGGGCGTCGCTTTCTGAAGGCTAGTGTCACAATCACTTTCGCACTCTGGAATGGTACTCTCTGACCAGTGTCTTCTCTTATGTAGACCTCTACTGTATCAAATTCGCGATTTCTTAGGGGAAGAAAGTATGGAGTGTGGAAGGTGTGTTTGATCATCTGTCCGTGGATCCCTTCCACATTTTCTATTCTCAACAGTGGTGCAAAGGTGTCTCCCATCAACTGGTCATCCACCAGATCGCAATACACATAGAGAGAAGAGAGGTTTCAAAAAATGGACATGAAGGGCGCATCACTCTTCTGCCATAATATGGTATTTGGATAAAATCTCATGATTTCAGCCAGACCGGGAAGAAAGTGCATGTTGGTGCCCTCACACACATCAGTGGTTACTTTTCTGGACACTGAGTCCAAAGTCAACAGGACATCATCGGGTAAACCCGCTCTCTCAGAGTAGTCAGTATACTTGCAAAATCATCATAGTAACCTGCAGGTATTTTGACAAGTGTTTTTCTATGGTCCTGATCATCATACATGAGAAAGTTTCTGCCCTCGACCACGTTGTACAAAGAGAAAGGGTAGTGTATTTCCGTCAAGGCAACTTCCCCGTTACCCTGGAGGAAAATGTGCTTTGGTAATTTAACAGTGTAGCATGTCACTTTATTGTCTGGGAAAACGTCCATGGATGCGTTGCCAGGTAATGTCATAAAGAAAGGGTGTTCAGCCATGGTGACTGTTACTTTCCAAGTGTGGTACTTGGCCAGAGAACGTCCTTGTTATACCTTTGCCAAATCTGTCACCCAGCTCTTAAACTTGGCAGGCCAACTGTACCACTTGAGCAAGTACTCTTTCTTTCCCCTTCTCTTTCTCGTCTTGAGTATTTTTTCCACCCTAAAGACATCATCGTCTTTCTTAACCACTCTTTGGAGTTCTTGCTCATAGAATGTCCCTTCCAACACTTCACCATCGTAATCTTTCAACTTGTACAAGGATGGTCGATCATGGATCCGTCCGGATATGGTGAAGACTTCTTCAGTCCAATTTAGAAGGTAGCCCTTCTTGAACATTCGTCTGGCTTTGCTGATTCTCACTTGCTCACCAATGTCGTATTTGAATTTGATTGCTTTGGAGTGAAAATCACTGTACAGTGTGTCCTACACTTCTTTTTCATTGGTCTCGTTCACAGAAGCAGGTTTTCTTTTGATGCTGCAGTGCCAGGTGTTGTTGTAGGAGTGCATCAATTGAGGAAGTATGGATATGTAGGTCAGGGTGTTGTTTCTGGTGAAGTATTTCCACATTGTAGTCTTCAGGGTGCGGTTGAAACGCTCAACCACAGATACTTTTGTTTCATTTCCAGTGGTGAAGAAATGAACGCCTTCATTCTTCAGTAATTTTTGAAATATATTGTTGACAAACTCTTTACCTTGGTCTGTTTGCAGTTTCTCTGGTTTTCGTCCACTTTTAAAGATCTGTTGGAAGGCTGACACTAAGGTTGTTCCACGTTTATCTTTCAAGGGAATGGCCCAGGCATACTTGGACAGGATGTCAATACATGTTAGGATGTATCGGTATCCTCTGTTTTATTTTGCCAGTGAACTCAAATCAGCCAGATCAGCTTGCCACTGTTGATCTATACTCCCAACAATTACTCTAGCCCTTTGAAACCTTCACCGCACAGGCTTGTGCAGTGTGTAAGTGCCTTGACTTTGCATCCATTCCCTCACTTGTTGACGGGTTATTTCACCCCTTTTCTCTTGCAGCACAGTAAACAGCATCGATTCCTCAAAAACTTGCGAAATGGCCCAGATCGTGAAATACCTCACTGAGATGTTGATCCAACTCCGTCGATTTTGTCGCATGTTTCATGTTTGATGACGATGGACCCAGAACAGCAGGTGCACAGACACCTTACGCGTTTAAGAACATCATTTACAGACAGAGAAGGGGACAACACTCCATAACCACAACCTCCTGTAAATTGAACGGCAGCAAAATGGGCCTTGTTGTTTTAAAAGTCGTCCAACTCTTTGGACAATGCCAGGGTTTTCTTGCTGTTGAAATAACAGGAGGCACCTTCTTCTTTTTGGCAGACAGTGCACCATCACTGTCGTCCATGAAAAGTAATCTTTTGGATTTCTTCAAAGACTGGATGCAGTTCTATCTGTCTCTGTTTCCTACCAGATCCTGTGGAATGTTCATGGTAGACAATACCTGTGCAAACTGTTGCCATCCCCTGGGAGTGTGAGTTTCCTTCGGCGTAAAACATCATTGACAAGATCTACCATGTAGGTGCCTGGCACAGGACTACCATCATACAACAGTTCCCCTTTCTCATTCCAGTCAATTTGATCGTTCTGTTTCATTTTCTCCAGGAGTAGTTTTGCTTTTTTCTTCATAGATTTTGGTACACTTTCGATGACATCTAACTCTACCCCATCTGCTGGCTTTTCATCATCAACCCTTTCCCCTTCTGTGCTCAGGTTTAATGAACATATGGAAGAGGAAGTTGCAGCCGACACGTCAGTTTTCATCTCAGATGGAACGATGCTGATTATCAAAGGTTCCTTACTTTGTCGACAAAAGCCCTGTACTGCTGAAGAGTCTGTTGGTATAGCTTAGCTTTTTCATCGTCAGCTACATCTGTTCTTTCCAGGATCTGTTGCATCTCCCGGTCTAACGAGGACAATACCTTGGTGACAGGATGTGTCGTCTGATTCTGCTTTAGTTGTATAGTATCGAGTAATTCCTGTGGCACAAGGGCCATCTTCTTGGCTTGTTCCATGGGCATGGTGGCCGTCACTTAACCCTTAAAGTGCCATAGACTTTCTATGCAAAACAACTGCCAGGCCAAGGACTTTTTGAACCCAACTTCTTTTTAACATGTTACGCTTTTTTCAGACTGGTGCAGTTCATTTTCTGTGATGAGAAACCCTAACAACCCATTATTATTTCCAAAGCTCAGGATATGAAGAAGCTCTCTATGACAATGAAAAGTTTCAATTTACACATTGAAGGAGTAAAATTGGGCTGAAATGCTCGTTTTTTGGTTCAAAATTCACTGAAAATGATGAAAAGTTTCTAAAAATGTATAAAATTTATCAACGACCTTCAAACTTGACTTAAATTTTCATGTTATTGGAAGACATGAATTCAGGTACACGATTTCTGCATCATGTAACATCATACATAAATAATAAACAAATACAAACAAACAATTAGTGTCGACGTCTTTCAAAATAATACAAATGCATCCTGTGCAGAAGCATCTCTACAAAAATACAAATAATATTTTGATGCCGTATGTTGTGGGTTCGAACCCGATTGAAAACTAGCAGTATTTTCTACTCTGGGTTGGTAGCTCTACTGGTGGACAGCATTGTCCCAGAGGTTACCGTTCGCCCGGTTAAAGCGTTGTATTCGTTGCTTCGCTTCGATAAAATTTGTATGTGCGATGTGTGAAAGTGAGCATGCGTGAGTGAGTGCTTCACAAACTCTACAACGTGTGGAGCTGTCTCAGTCAGAAAAATGTAACAACTTAGCTGGCTATTGAACCACTCTTTTTAGAGTGGGGATTTAGCCGAGCGGTTCTCTCTGTGGCCTCTCCGCAAGGCGACTGATGCCGTATGTTGTGGGTTCGAACCCGATTGAAAACTAGCCGTATTATATGCAGTACACTAAATGTAGATTGACAACTACTGTGTATGGAGCATCGGCATGATTGCATTGCCTAAGCATTGTCTTGTACTTGTCTATTGTATTAGTTTGTTTGTTTGTTTGCTTGTTTATATATTTTATTTCTTCTAGTGGAAATGATTTTCCAGAGAAAAATTCAGTGTACATATCCATTTTGTCATCAGTTTACTATCTATCATACGATTTCTTGTTGTTATTTAAAATCTGTCTTCAAAGTTAGAAGAAATCAATTATAGTCTTGTTTGTCTGTAAACACAAACAATTAATTTGCATACACAGAGACAACAAGGTTCCATGTTGTGCATGGAGGGGTAACTATTGTGCAACTCATGCACACATCTATAGGGTGTATTCAACTGACTCTGTATACTTTGAACCGCAAGTATAATTATAATTAAGAGTTGAAGACAAAACACATTTCACTGACCTTTTTATTGATTAATTTTGGTGTTTGACCCAAATTACATTAGTTTAATTCACGTATGCGTACGTAACTATCTGTGGCTTATCGAGTCACGGACTCGTACTACCACACATACTAGTTCGCCACGTTTGATCATGTATTTTGACAAGCACGCCACAAAATCCGCCACGAAAATGGAAAGAAACCACCAAGTATCAAGAAAAAGTTTCATGTCCGGTTTATTTCAGTTTAAAAAAATGCGTAACACGTAGGAAATGTCTCATAATGTCAACAGTTCGGAACAACTACATTTCATTTGTATTAACAAATCAGGTCGACTGTCATGGCTGTCTTGCTCCAGGCCGGCCGGAGGTCAGATATCAACAGTTTAAAGGGGCTTATTGGCAGTCCAACGCTTGAAAATCGACAAAATACACTTCAATTTAACCAAATCCTTACAAATTTCTCAATCTTGCATGTTTTGGGCTTCGAAAACCTCGACCCTGGGTTCCATGTCGAGAGTTTGGCATCACACAGTGCTGCCATCTTGTCCGCCGATACGTTCGAAGTTCACTATCGCGATCGATTTGGTCAGCAAATGGCGTCATTTTTCCGTAAAATATTTTCAAAAAACTGTAAAATCTGTCATTTCTATCACCCAGAGGACAGCAGCTTGGCATAATATAGTTGTCTTCCGTGTCTACGGCATGGTAAAGCTTTCAAAATGTACGTACGTGTTTCGTTCAATGCACTGTGGCCGTATCCGCGTACGGGTGAAACTGCAGACCTGATTAAATTACTGAAATTTTCGATTGTTAGGCTGAATGTCATCATTTTAGTCCTTATATGGTACTAAGCTGGGTTCAAAAGTCAGGAATACCCTTCTTGTGGCTAAGTTCGGCAATGCATAGCTAAGTTAGGAATAAGCATAGAACGCAACCACTGTCGGTTTATATACCGACATGGTGCTGAGAGCAAGAATGACGTGTCGGTTTATGAACCGACATGGCGCTTTAAGGGTTAAACAGGAGACTTCCGAGCACGGAGAGGACAGGTCCCAAAACAGCAGAGAGGAATCCTCCTTTCTGGACCAGTATTTTCTTCTTCTTAAACGTTTTAACCTTTCTATCTGTCTGTGTGCGAAGTTTATCTTTGTATTTTCTCAGCTTCTTCTTTTGACTCGCTGTCAGTGGAACACTCCCCCTCAGGATATTCAAACAACACTCGCAAAGACAGCAAATGACTTCGTTACTGGTTCCTTCAATAACTCCCCTCTGTTGTTTTGGTAGCCTCTGGCTAACACAGACAGAAAGTGGGCATGCTTTCCCATTCGCTGAGACATGATGAATGATGAAATTTCTCTTAGTCATATCTGTTTTATGTTTTTCTGACATAAACGAAGGTAGTCTCTCCGGGGAAAATGTGCGACAGCAGACGAAGGACTTCGGGTGCATTGGGGTTCAGGTCGAAAAGAAGATAGCCATAGGGTTCCCGGGTAGCATCAAGAAAGGCTTCCTGATTAAAACGTGTGTTTCCAGGATACATTTGTTTTGCCAGGTGTGTGATTTGTGATCTATCTCTCGGATTCTTGAAGAGGACCAGATAATGTGAATTTAAACTCATGGTTCAGGTCTCTCTACCTTGATGAAATAGATTTTGCAAGATGAGCATAACAGACAGATTGCGATGGTTAGAACCCTTTGTGAAAAGATTGGTAATCCTCTTGTCTTAACCAGTGTCAGACATCAGGTCATCAAGAATCAATAAAGTTGATTGACGAAGGGAGAACATACTGTCCAAGTCTTCAAGAATGCCTTCGACAAAATGAATGCCTGGAATCTTTGCAGTGAGCTCTGCATAGGCAGATTGGTATTCACCGTAACACCATACAATGTTTTCTTGAGAAGGAAAAATCATGGCTTCCCGTTCCTTGAGCAGTCGTTTCACAAATTCCGTTTTGCCTGATTGCACTGGTCCACATATGAGAGCAGTGAATGGATGTTGAAGTCTGACGTCCATGCTTGAATGGGTTGATATTGTTTGGATAAAATATGAATGATTCGAATCAGCTGGCACATCAACTGATGGGCATCAGATTGCCTGGCTACCTTCAACAATCTGCGTCTTTCCTCTTTGTCTTCAATGTTATGCACTTGTGTGAGATGGTTTGCCAATCTGACAAGGTGCTTTGCATGACATCCAGGGTAAGGTCAGTTCTTTCGAACTCGGGGCATGGCACATCAAGTCAGCCTGTCAGCTCTTCAGTGTGACTACTTAAGAATTCCTTTTCAGTCAGTTTCACTGTTTGGATCAACTTTATGGTGACATTAGACAGGCTTCCTTTTGAAAAATGTATCATAGATTATGTACGGTAACACACAAATACAGTAAGAACATTGGATTTGAAAAGTCCCGATTATTGATGATCAACTTCAACAGTGTTTGCAGAATGAGACCCATCACATCAAATGAATGTCAGACTGAAAACATCAAAACTTATACAGGAAAGAAATGTCATCGGATGATCTCGTTTCTTGACAACAGGAGGGCAAAAGGGGGGCCCATGGGGCAAAGGGGCTTTCAAAAGTTTCTTGCGGGGACATATCAAAATGAAAGGGTGAACCATTCTTGTTGAGGAGAACTCTTTTAAGGTGGCACGCGGGGCCCACTTTTTGGCGTTTGGGGCAAAGGAGCCACACATACACACTGACTCATTTGACCAACACATACATACACAAACACTTACAAATACATTCAGACCAGCCACTGGTTCATTTCAAATTAGCAAGTTGTCTTTGGTTTAATACATCAAACTTTTAACAAGATTTCGAACAGCACTTGCTTTCAAAGGCAATTAATTCAATATCTCATGAGAATATCCAAGGCTGTTACATTGCTTTTTTTTCGATATAATTAAACACTACTTTTTTTTAATCAGTTTTAAACGAATGTAAAATGACTTGGTTTTTTTTGTTTTGTTTTTTTTTGTTTTGTTTTTGGTGAGATGAAAACAAACAAAGTTGTCACAGTGACTGTATTTATCACAAAACAGATTGGATTCTAACTCAAACAACACATTTTGAATTCCAAACAGTCAGTCACTATTACATTACAGATCCCATGGAATGTTGGATATACCATTTTCAAGAACTTTCTCTATGTAAAGGTAGGTGAATCCATATTTAAACTGCCGATAGATGTACATGTAAATGCCTTCCAGACGAAATCCTCTGTTTGTGGTGGTTTTAGGACTTCTAGATCTCAAAACATCAAGGTACACATCTTTGATGATGCTGTTAGTTTTCTTACTGACTCCCTTACTCGAAAATTTATCCTCCTCCCCTCCAAAACAGTAATACAATTTACTGTTGAGGGCAATGATGCCTTCATCTTGCCACTCTACCTTGAAGAGGCTGGGTGTTCTCTTGTCATGTTGAAAATGGGTTGGTCGGGGAAACCACATGTGGCGTTCGGCTTCATACTTGGTCTGCAGTTCAACCTTGACCAAGCTGTTGAGTGTGTCTGCGGCAATGGCTATGTATGCAGAGTCTGTGTCCATTTCAACATATTGCCAGTCACTCCTGTCAAAATACTTGCTCATGAAGTCATAGTAAAACTGTAGCATGTGTAGCTTGGCATACTGGTAGAAGAATATTCCAATTTTAATGGGTTGGTCTATGGTGACCGTTTGTTTTGAGCAGGACACTTTGTAGGTGTCATCAGAGAAGTCGATGGTTCTTCTGAAAAGGGGTGAATTAACAAGCCTGTTCGCTTCAACGGTACCACAGATTTTCACATTGAGATGTTTATCCTTCTTTATCAAAGTTTTCCCTTATGCGCTGTTGCAGAGGAGTTTCATCGTATCACCCAGAACAGACTTAGAGACATCGGCATCTCCTTGCCGGCGAGCCTCTGATACAGCTTCGCCAAACTCCTCAAAACAGGACTTTGGCGTATACTATATGACTTGGTGTGTTCGTTCTTTTTACAACAAGTCCATGCTCCAGGTACCATTTCAGAAGGGGCGAAATAAGAAGAAGTTGCTCACCATGTAGGCTACCAATCAGTGACCGACGATGGGACCTTAGCTGATCTTTTTCTGTCGTGAATGAAAACATGTGTTCACCTATGTCTGATCTTGAGACATTCACGTTCTTTAAACCGGTGTGCGGGGTATAAAAGGCCCCTAACTTATTGAAAATTCATAATGGCGCTTGAGTGACAACTGGCAATAGCTAGGTAGACCGCTCTGTGAAAATCGGCCTAAACGATTCTCAAACGTATATTATTGGCATACCATGAACATAGACTGTTTCATAAACACCTAGGCCATACAGGTATCTGCAAAATTTCACAAAGTTTTTTTTAAAACTACGACGATTAGGGGAAAAATCGCTTTCTGAACAAAGGGAATGGCCCTCAGGAGACAGTCGTTCCATGATTCAAACAATTGTCAATCATTCGGTGACGCGCAGAGGCGTAAACTGGTCAAACATTTGCTGTGCATACGAGAACAATTACGATGTAAACAAACTGTATGTAAACTTAGACTTATATCAGCGGGTGAAGGATGAAAACTTTGTGTTGCCATCAACTCTTTTGCTAGCATTTATGGTGCAATGACATCACGAAAGTGAACCATTTTCAGACGTGACTTAGCAAAAGGACTAGTCCGTAAGCTTACCCGTAGTACGATGTTTTCTAGCGAAAAGCGCGTAAGCAGAGTCCGTAGTTTGCACTGAATAACCATCAAAACATGGCGGTAGCCTCCATGATCAATTTAATTATTGTCAGTCGAAGAGATCCACGTTTTTAACAACTTCCCCCTTCCAAATCTACGGCCGAACTTGACGATACTGAACAGTTGTTTGGGATATATATGCTGGCCCCGAAAACGGCCGTATGTACACGTGTTTTTACACGTGGAAATGACATGTCGTGTTCGGAGGGCTGGTACTAGTAAGGTTTTGACATACCGATTATCCCAGTTACATTTGGACTTCAAATATCTTACAAAAATTGTAAGATATTTGAACAGTTGAAACATTCAATCTTTCAGTTCAAGATGAGCAAGTAAGCGCCATCACCCAATCTTGTAAACGCTTTAGGATACGCGTGTCTGAGGACAGCTCATTGATTCCGTGCTACATCGTAATAATATTTCGTCAAAAGCTGGACTTTAATTCCTTCAATAACCATGGAGGTAGAAAGAAAGACGGAGAGGAACCCAGTCTGTCATCGATTCCAGTTGAAGGTTAACAAACGTTTTGAGCAAAACTTGCAATTACTCCGAAATTAAACATAACTCGTGATAATTTTTCGATATCACCCCGCCGCCAAGCAACCGAGCAACTGACCGCGATCGCTTTTACAAATATCGTGATACACGAGATTCAAGGAAGTCTCGACCCTTTTGTGAATTTCCTTTATTTTTTGCGATCGGTCATGACGTCGCCGTTTACCTATTTTATACCATTTTCCTGACGTGTTCCTTTTCCTTCCTAGTTTTTCTTTCTTTCTTTTTTCTTTCGAGTATTGTCATGGCATAACTGAAACGAACCGGGAAACGAAGGCTGCAGTGTACGTACCCAAGCCTGAGTGTGATTTGAGAGCAAACAGATTACGCAGATAATGCGAACGATCGCAACCGCTGCCAACAGACTCATTATGCAGAGCCATGCCCCAAAACGCCCACCCAAACTTGGCACTAATCCTGATCCCGGTCCATTTCAAGCCGGGCTTTAAGATTGGACACATTTAAGAAAAGTGTTCTTTGAGATGAGGTGGTACTTCGACATCGCACTCAATCATTCCTAAGAAATCTCCACTGCAGACAGCCTCCTTTATGTCATTTTCTTGCAGAAAGAAAGACCTGTCAAAATATCTAACCTGTCTTCTCCGATGAAAGGACTTTAGTTCAACATCATTACGTCTCATGTCAAGGTACTTGCATTCACAGAGGGTTACTAGATTGAACCCCATGTCTCTGATGTATTTTTCGTAGAGTTCACGCATTGGCTTTCCTCGCACCTCATTGGTTTCTTTTCCTCTGTTTACGATACAGTCATGACCATGCCAGAAACAACCATGGAATCGGTAGACAGAATACGAGCTTTCACAAAACCCATCACCTGGGAGCTGACGACTGCCAAGACGGCGTTCTCTTGCATTGCCCCTATGCTGAATATGGATTTTTTCTTTGCTAGCAACAAAGTCCAGCCACTCCACTGCCATGGGTTCTGACCATTTTCGCTTGAAGTTTTCACTGGCCTTTCTTCAGACATAAAACCCGTAGGCATGTCTTGCATCAGTGCCCAAAGGTATAGGGCATTGGCATCATAGCCAACTATCTTCTTGCAGGTTTTGCCATCACAAATGGTAGTTTTTATCTGCCTCTTGGTAATGATGGAAAATAATGCTCGGACCACAGATGATATTGGATTTGAATGTATCATATAAATCTCAATCTCGCTTGCTGATAAGAGAGAAGTTGACGTCGGCTGGAAGCTGTCCAAAGAGGTATCGCATAGTCACACCAGGTAAAGAAACTGCATCTTTGAAAGGATCAACTGCTTTATCTCTGTAGAAGGCAACTATGTTTACAATGGCCTCGAGAAAGGGTTTCACGTCATTGTTGTTGTACCATACAAGGACGTCTCTGAAACTTGTCATTTGGTGTGTTTCCCAGACTTGCTGACAAAATGCATAGTCTTCCATGTTAATGTTGGTCGCCTTCAAGCTGCTATAAAAATCTGTGTGTGGTGGAAGGAATGTTTCCTTCAGCTTCTTGAGCGAATCCATCCATTCGTACAGGAAGAATCCTTTCTCTTCACCTGCATTGTATGCTTTCAAGAACTGAGCATAACTGCAGCCGTGGAAGATGTAGTTTGCGACATCAAGAAAACAGAGTGTGTCCGTCTCTAGCACTAGATAATCAGCAGACCTCTCTATGACGAACTTGACTTCATCTTGCTGTAACAGTTCTGGTCAAAGGTACGGTTTCGCTACGTTCAAGTCATAACATCAAGAATTGAAGCCAAGAACAGGTAGCTGTTTTAAATACCTCATCAAATGACTCCATAGCTTACTCAGAGGATGTTTGTCATCATCGTCTGCAACGCCCTCGTCTTCCATCTTCTCCTTTAACTCGATTAGAATGGATGCAAACCTGTCCTCCATTATATGGAAGCAGTGACGGCTGATGGTGTTTAGATAGCTCAGCATGTCAGATACCAAATGCTGAGGGTCTCCTTCAGAAATGAAACACCGCAGTTTGTCAAACAATGGTACAATGCTGCATACGCTGACACTCAACAATTCTTGTTTTGATTCTAGGCGCAGTTTTTCACCATTTAAAACTTATTCAGACTTACCTCGTAAGCGTCATATTGGCATTGCAGATTAAACATTTTTCTGCTTTTCGCATGTTTCATCCTGCCAGTGTAGTCTGGCAGAGACCCTGCAATTTGCGTTCTTCCCTGTTGGAACACGAGCGCGCCCTTCAGAGACGCGGCGCGGATCCCAGAGCATGCGCAATTGAGTCTACGTACGTGCGCGTGACAGTATAGAATGTCTCCGATCTCGCGTGCTATTATGTCCTTAGATCTTTAAAATGATGGAATGTTTACAGAAACTGGAATTACTGCAGAGAATACTTTTCAGGATACCACATGTGAGTGTCTAAGGTACCAAGTAGGACGTTTTGTAAATCCTTTCAGAAAGTTCACGCCGCCTTTGGCCAGTTTGTGGAGTACAAGCTTATACGCTTACGGAACTGCAGCGTATACAGTATTTCTACTGTACATATTGTCGGAACATATGCGATGGCATTTGCGTTTCACGTCGTTCAATCATTCAGATGGAAATGCCGCCCTTCTCCAAACTTTGAAAAAAAAAGGGTTACAGGTTTGGAATGCTAACTCTAGTATATCAAGAATGAAGTAATTTAATGAGAAGACATTTGTATTCGAGCACGGCTATAGTTCTTGATTCGAGAACTCTCATCAAGGACCGTGATTGTATTCAATAATCGAGAGGGCTAGGGTGAGTCGAACTTTTGCCTATGTCCATGTAGCAGTTTTGCAAAAGTATGCGAATCTACAGGCCTTTGGCAAATCAATAAATCCGTTTTTCACCAAGCTGAAAGGTTGAAAGATGCGTCCGTCACAGAATCTTGTAAAATAGCCTTTTCTTGTCTGGTTAACGAAAAAAAATACCCTAAAATGTGCATGGGATACAAGCCACTGTCACTGGGCTACCAATTTCAGAAAATGGTAGCTCAAGTGGACTACCAGGGAAAAAGTTAATTTCAAGACCTGGGCAGTATTAAACATGAAACATTTAACTTGTAATATTTCCCCCTTGTCTTGGCCTGCTAGGTTTAAAAAAGTGTTTAAAGGTATACAGGCACCATGTTCAAATTTAGCCGTTACTACCATGGAAAGGGGAGATCTAGTTAATCAAAGAGTTTATGGGGTCATGCCAGGTCACACACAAAAATAATGCGCCACTACATGGTCATAATTTTACTTTAGTTAAACAATCAGATATAATTTGTCTTCCTTATTCTTCCTAGAATGAGGCAAAGAAATCAAAATAAATTATTATAAAATGAATATTAATACGTCGTTAATTATAATATATAAAATAAATAAGCACCAGTGAATTATGTGCGCTACTGTTACTGCCTGTAATAAATAATGGTACATAGGGTGATAAGGGGAATTAGGTTCATAAAAATTAATTTGAGATACTAGTAGAATTAATTTTAGTACATAAAATTAATTTGAAGGCATAAACATAATTCGATGCATAATGAGTTAGTGCTGTACTATATAACACTTACTTGGGATGACTGCATGAAACAAAATTAAAAATACTTCAAAAATTATTTCTTGTCTATATAACTTTAATTATAACAAATTAAAATTAATGGAAAACATAATTTTGACCAGAATTGCCCCAATATACATTATCTTTACTATTCATCCTAGAATGAAGGCAAAGAAATTACAATTATTATTATTATAGAACAAATTTCTAAGTTGTTACTTAGAAATCCATAAAATAAATAAAAAAAAGTGAATTATGTTTTAACATAGACCTTTTCGAAGGTCTATGCTTTTAAATAAAACCAGATATGCTCATGTGTTTTACAACAGGTTCATTAATCCCTTCACAGAACAATAAGATATATGTTATCACTATATGTAGCAGGTTTTTTCAACTTCGCACAGTACTCTCAGAGTTTAATCACTAATTACAAAACTTTATTTGATATGCAAATGAGCTGTTAATTAACTTGACACTGCTCAATGCTTTATGGGACAATTAGATATCCATCAGATCAACATTCGTAGCACGTTTAATTTAATTTAGTGCTGTAATTTTAGAATAATGTCACTAATAACAAAGTTCATTAAATATGCAAATCACCCAAAATTAACTTGACACTGTTCAATGATCCATAGCACAATTAAATATTTATCAAATCAATTTCTGTCGCACGTTTCAAAAAATTTCGTGACGTAATTTCAGAGTTATACACCGAATAACAAACTTTATTGAATATGCAAATGAACCCTTAATTAACTTTACATTACTAAATGCTTTACAACACAGTTAGATATCTGTCGGATCAGTATATGCAGCAGTTTGCATGACGTTTGAAGCAGTTATTTCGGAGTATATGACTAATTATAAAACTTCATGAAATATGCAAATGAGCTAATTCTTAACTTGACACTGCTCAATGCTTCTCAGTACAATTGGATATTTATCAGATCAACATTTGTAGCAAGTTTCATCAAATTTAACGCTGTAATATTGGAGTAATATCACTAATTACAAAGTTCATTAAATATGCAAATGAACCCTTAATTAATTTCACACTACTAATTGCTTTACACTACAGTAAGATATCAGTCAGATCAGTATCTGCAGCAGATATCATCACATTTCGTGAAGTTATATCGGAGTTATATGACTAATTACAAAACTTCATAAAATATGCAAATGAGCTATTTGTTAACTTGACACTGCCAAATGCTTCTAAGTACAATAATGTATATATCAGATCAATATTTGTTGCAAGTATCATCAAGTTTGGTGCAGGACTTTCAGAGTTATCTCACCAATAACAAAAGTTTGTTAAATATGCAAATGAGAAGATAATTGACATGAAACTCACAGTATCATCATAATGTTCTGAGACTGTCATCTGTGAAAAGTTTCATGAAATTTTGTGCAGTATTTCTTGATGTATGTCTACACTGTCATTACCATCTCCATAGGGAAATATAAATTTTACTATAACCCAAACGGGATTCGAACCACCACACACTCACGGCAACATCGCCTAGGTGCTAGGACTCACACAAAACAAGTTGGCCACTGCTTCGAACCCAAAAGAGTTGGTCACAGTAACCTACTTAGATGTTGCAATTCTGTGCGCAACCGAGCAACACGGTGTGCGTGGAGCAGACGACACACAGACACAGTACACAGTACACACACATATAGTAATCAGAAAAGCACGAAGCTTTATACTGAGCTATCAGACAGCCTCGGGGACAAGTAAACATCCACCAGCAGGACTGTCCACTCAGGTTAAAGAAATATAAATTTTACTATAACCCAAACGGGATTCGAATCACCACACACTCACGGCAACATCGCCTAGCTGCTAGACCCCCACACAAAACAAGTCGGCCACTGCTTCCAACCCAAAAGAGTTGGTCACAGTAACCGACTTAGATGTTGCAATTCTGTGCGCAACCGAGCAACACGGTGTGCGTGGAGCAGACGACACAGACACAGTACACAGTTCACACACATATAGTAATCGGAAAAGCACAAAGCTTTATACTGAGCTATCAGACAGCCTCGGGGACTAGTAAATATCCACCAGCAGGACTGTCCACTCAGGTTAAAGAAATATAAATTTTACTATAACCCAAACGGGATTCGTACCCCCACACACTCACGGCAACATTGCTTAGCTGCTAGGCCTCACACAAAACCAGTCGGCCACTGCTTCCAACCCAAAAGAGTTGGTCACAGTAACCGACTTAGATGTTGCAATTCTGTGCACAACCGAGCAACACGGTGTGCGTTAGTTTTCAATTGGGTTCGAACCCACAACATACGGCATCAGTCGCCTAGCGGAGAGGCCACAGAGAGAACCGCTCGGCTAAATCACCACTCACAAACAAAAAAGAGTGGTTCAATAGCCGGCTAAGTTGTTACATTTTTCTGACTGAGACCGCTCCACACTTTTTAGAGTTCGTGAAGGACTCATGCACGCATGCTCACTATCACACATCGCACATACAAACTTTGTCGAAGCGAAGAAACAAATTCATCGCTTTAACTGGGCAAACGATTGTACGAAAAATAAACTATTGTACGAAAAAAAAACGATACTGCATAACTTCATAATATGCAAGCCACACTAACCTTAATCTAATCAGTTCTTGCAAGTAGCATATGGTACCTGTGTACCAAATCTGACTTAAATCTGTTCAGGTGTTTTCGAGTAATCGTGTGAACAGACAGACAGACAGACAGACACACACACAAACATATACACACACACACACACACACACACGGACAGACAGACAGACATCGCTACGACAATAGCCCACGTGTTTACACACGTGAGCTAAAAACTGTGGTTACCAAAATGGTTACCAAGGCAACATAAAACAAAAATGAACATGGAGTTCATGCTGTGATAAATAAACTTAGGAGAGCATTTGCATATTAATTCTGATTACTTTTAATGGAATTTGGAAAAGAATTTAAATTTTAAAATGCAAATAGGTTACTATGGAAACACAGGGCAGTAAAAAATGATGTCATATTTTGTCTTTCTAACCCAAAATAACCCTTTGGTATAATATTTCTGTTGATTACTGGATTTTTACACTGGATATTTGGTCTTTCCAAACCAAAATATCCCTTTGATATTACACATTCTGTTGATTACTGGATTTTAGGTGATTTTTACTATATAATACTTACATTATATTAATCATTATCATTATAAGTAAAGACATTTAGTGTGGTGTAAGCAACAGTTGTTAAAAACAAAGAACACTTCGATCTTTCAGTACGAGAACAGCCATCTTCATTTAGCAATTGATCAACTGCTGTCTGTGATTGAACAGCGGCTCTGTTTAACAGAGGGTAAAAGAGAAAATGACAGTCTTGTAAATGACTTTAACACAACTCAACGGAGAAAGTCGGGTAATTTAATATCATTGCACACGTAAATAAGAAAGGTATACCTGCATATCTGAGGTGAGTGAGCTTCATACCTAGGTGCCGATTACTCAGGGGAGACGTTCGGGTGGCTAAAAGGAAATAAAATAAACACAAATAATAAGTGAGGTAATTGCCAGCTTTATGCAGTTATATCTCACACCATTCACTGCACTTTCAAAAGAAGTTGTTTCTATGTTATATGCTCTTATTACAATGTTTGATATCAATACTACCTACTTACGTTATTGCATGTAGGCCTACAGGTGAAGCCGGAGGACATACGTCTTCAGCAGCCCTCTGTGACTGACTGTCCATCTCATTGCTTTCATCACACTGCAACGCCTATACAGTGAAACAGATCATTCGATCAGAGCGTCATTAGTCCAAACTGTTCATACAGTTGTCTGTAAAGGTCGGAAAACGATGCATTAACCCTCAATTGCAAGACAACATGCACACCCATAATTTAATATAATACCAGCTGCTCTCGATCATGAATAACCAAGATGAAACATTGTAAAAATTAATGGTTGACCCCTAAAGCTAACTGTCAGTCACACCGCACACTGAGATTACGTGCGATCGATACATGCGATCGCGTTATAACGGTTCCAACTTGTTTGCACAAACTGTACAGATTTCAAGCCATTTCATCGTAATTCCGTATGACATGATCTTCACCGATTTTGTAGTTGATTCGCTCGAACATTACAAGTCAAAATAGAAAGAATGAACTGGAGCATCAGTGGGCGAACGCGGCATGCAATTTATAACGTGCATACAATGCACTATTCAATGCAACTGCGGCCGCACAAACGTAAGCGGTTGAAACACGAAAAGATTGCGTACGTGCAATATTTATCCCTTACTATCATTTTAAAGCAAGCCAACTGACTCTAAACACTGTTCCGTCTTTACACAATAAATTTGAAGAATTGAAGGGTATGTGTTAATGATCGGACAGCTTCGGGGAATTCAGTGCGCAGACGACAATCACAGCCCGGCGCAGGAGTTGCGGTAGCCTCCACATGGACACGAAAATAGCGTACGCATTAGAAAATATGTATTAAACTCACAGATTATTGTCAGTTATAATATTCACATATTGCATTGAAGAACACACTGAATTTAGCAAAATGATAAAGTGTAAACAAGCTATTGTATTTTGCAATAATAAATACTTACAGGAAATGATCACAAGGATGGCAGTGTCGGTACGGCAATGTATACAGGCCTACGTGTATACATAGCAGTAGAAGAGTGTGTACTGAACAACAAATCACCGTAAACTTTTACTTTTGATGATGAATACTTACAGTGTTATCACTTGGTGGATGTGGTATATGCTGTCTCTCCAAATCGTCAATTATTTCCCACTGACTTGCAGTGAATTCGGGAGAATCATCTCATTCCATGTTACCTCGAGCGAAAGTAACAAACGCGAGACATGAACAGGTAGCAAAGGCGAAAGAAGCAGTTGAAGCCGTCGATGGATGGTGCACATCACAACAAGGTTGAGCTGGAGGACATGCTCAGAGCTGACCAGGACGGGTGACAATCGCTACAGCTCCTGTACCTCACTGCCATTTTTTTTGTTTTGAGAAGAAAGGGCCAAGACTGGGCCTTTTATAGATGTTAAACACAATGCATACGGGCAATCACAGCCAAGTATTTAGGTTGCCAAGTTTAACCGGGTTAGGGGGTCTAAAACATTAGTGCCTGCGGTTCATCACTGCATCTCATGCCACCCGAAATCCCCAGAACCTCATCGAATTTCACTGAACCTCCTGCCAAAATTCGCAAACTGCCAATTTTGACTGAGCTAGGGGGTCCCAAACAAATAGAAGTGTGGAAGGGAGGGGGGATCCCGTTAATTTTGACTGGGCTAGGGGGTTCCAACAAGCAAGGGGGTTGTCTTTAACATTATGCCTCACTGAAACTTCACTGTGCCTCACTGAAACCTTACTTTGCCTCACTGAAACCTCACTGAAACCTCACTTTGCCTCACTGAAACCTCACTGCGCCTCACTTTGCCTCACTGAAACCTCACTGAAACCTCACTGTGCCTCATTGTGCCTCACTGAACCTCCTGCCAAAATCCGCCCGTTACAGTGCCACCTATACTACTAAGGCTGGTATACTAATTAGTTTGAGCAAGTACTTGAGGAATAAGTGGATCTGAAAAAAAATTTGCCTGCTCAAAGATATGCTCACCCCTCTTCCAGTAGATAAAATATTCACTGACCAGATGTGAACTGAATGTGCTCACGTAAAAGTGAACAAGACAATAACAAAACAGAGAAAATCAAAGAAAAATAATGTTTTCAAAACTTACAGAAAGCTTAAAAAACATGCAGAAAAAAAGAGAGAGAGCTAATCATCAAAGCGATCCATCAAAATATAACATGTCTAATATCAGTATTGAACAAGTCATCGTTGATGACACAGTCCCCACTTGTTAATGGGCGCTTTGATTACAGGTCCTCAGAGAGGATAGAGTCCTCTTCATTAGGTCTGTGATAAAAATACTTTTGAATAAATTCACTTGATACATGTCTGAGTTGTAGTTCAGGACATGAAAAAATCGTAATAAAATGGTCACATGGTGGCCATGTTGGATCGAATCACAAAAAAAATCAATGTGCATATGTATGGCATAGGTCAATGTCCTTGTACCAACTTTGATTAAAATTGGTTGAAATATGCCTGAGTTATGGCTTTTGTACATGAAAAAATCATAACAAAATGGCCGCACAGCAGCCATTGGATCATATCGCAAAACAAATTTACATGCATATGTATGACAAATATTACCAATTTGGTCAATCTCCTTGTACCAACTTTGAACAAATTTGCTTGATACATGTCTGAGTTATGGTTCTGGACATGAAAAAACGTAATAACATGGCAACACGGCGGCCATATTTGATTGTATCACAAAACAAGTCAATGTGCATGTGTATGACATAGGTCGATGTCCTTGTACCAAGTTTGAATAAAATTGGTTGAGATATGCCTGAGTTATAGCTCTGTACATGAAAAAATCGTAACAAAATGGCCGCACGGCGGCTATATTTTATCGTATCACAAAACAAATTGATGTGTAAATCTTTTGATTGGAAACAAAACTTGAAAACGTTGATGCGGCTACAGGGTGTTCTGTTGGATGAATACGTGGCTGCGCAAAATCTTGCATCGTAGATAAAATCAGAGCATTGATAAAATATATGATAACTGATAAAACCACAATGCACACAATGTGCCAAACATACTGTCAAGAAAAGAGTGACGTTGTTCTATGGTCGGTAATTTAAACATGGAGTAGAGAGCATCCTATTGACTAGCATGATATATGAGTTTTAATATGTGTTTTAAACACAGATATTTTACGAATTGATGTAGAAGTTAAATATGATTTAAACAACCAGTACAATAGCAATAGACCAGAAAACTCGTTTCAATTTTGTATACTAACAAGTTATGCTTAAAGTCACAATAGCTGCGAATGTGTAATAAACTAATCTCAAATAGCGCCAGTTCTTCAAGGGTTTTCTTTAAATAGGACTGAATGGGACCCATTGCAGACTAAATAGATGTACAACACTGTCACAAGTGTCGCAAGTGGCATGTGACAAAGGTTTTAAAATCATTTTAGATTTCCAACCAGTTTCGAAAATTTATCGTGTGACAGAGAAAATAAAGATTACAACAACAAAATTTTCGCCATCGTGTGTTGTGCATTCATGTAAATGATATCATGAACACGATTGGAACTCATTTGGGATAATTTGATGATGCAGTAATGTCAATTTAATTTACATGTTATCTCATCTGCTTCTATTTTTATACTACACACTTGTTTTATGAGTGATTTGCGATATTGCAACATTCAGCTATATGGCACTTAAAACGTTTGAGAAATTTGCAAAATATGAAAGCCAATTATCCCAAATTAGTTCCAATCGTGTTCATGCTTGTTTGTTGTATGATAAAGGTGACTATGTGCACGAAATACTGCATTCTGTACTTTTCCATCGGACACAATTTTATGAGTGCGGCACCTGTTTTATTATTTAACCTGTTTAAATCATGTATGCATGGTCCAAGTCAGTGAGCAATGATACTTCTATACACGTCCTTCAGTTACCGCATTTATTTGTAACAACTTTGGTTTAAAAAAAAAATCATTACAATAATACATAAAATTCGCAGCTATTGTGGCTTCAGCTGCAAGTCAAAAGGTGTACATAAGTCAGTGTAGGTACTATAAATTATACTGATTGGACATGCGCACTCCTAAGCAGTAAGCTGTTGTACATATGTAATATGATTTTTTCACCCTGTGAGGGAGACAGACAGACAGACAGAGAAACAGAGAAACAGACAGACAGCCAGACAGAGACAGAGAATATAAATCATCTCATCACCGATTTTACAATATTTTTCAGTTACTTGGTGACATAGCCATAAGCATATATCTACGTGATGACGGAGAACGAATTGAATTAAAAGCGGGAAGTGGAAATAACAAATATGACGTTAAGCATGATGATAAAAATGTTATTTGCGGCACAGTAAGGAAAAGAGCTCGTGGAAGGTCGGTGAGAAGAGGAATTGCAAAGTTCATGAATGGAGTTGGGATGCCAACGTTCTTATCCGAATTCATAGAAGCTTACGAACATCCTGATTTTCATGATTCTTAGTGAAGTACATGCATACGCATTTGAAGGCAGTTCAGAAAGAAACTATTAAACTTGCCTAATCTCGTATGACCTAACATTTGCTTCCCCGCTGGTATTTTAGCAAGAAAACGTCTTTATTGTTCAAATTACTTCTGGGACAACAAAACAACTTCTTTTATTTTGTAACTGCATACTCTATATTTGGTGATGCAATTACACTGAAATTCTACCTTCCTGCAACACTCTGTCGGTTGAGACGTTGTTTTTATTGATAAGAGTAGCAGACTTTATTGGGGCGAACACAGCAGGGATGTTATTAAATCTGTGTTTGTTTATATCAAAGCAGGAATCCAGTGTCAATGAGATACAATAGCGGGAAGATCATTCCGTAACTGACACCAAGCAAGACAACTTCAAGAAATCGTCAGTTTTATACTTTAGAGATATATCTTCAGAATTCCGCTGCCGACTCTCTGTGTGCTTCATAATATATTGAATAAAAACGACAAAGTTTGTGTGTCATTCATCATAGTTTAATAACTCACAGAAGGCGGAACTCACATTTTCTTCTGATGCAGATCTACCGTACATAACACTTGCCAACTTGAACAAAACGTACAAAAGGTAAGGTAATTTGTATGGAACCATACTAACGACAAAGATATTAGCAAAGGTAACCAAAAAATCCCAAACAATCTAAAAGCAACAAAGTTCAGTTCATGCATACTGAATTTCGTACTCTACCATGTCGCAAAGTTTAAAGAATCAGAACCGGGTTGATTGTACAAAGGTGTAGCCTATTAGCCGAGAGTTCAGTCCTTTCGCTTATAGAAAATGTACTAGGGCGCTCTGAGAAATTACAATGTCAATGTCAATGATGCAGCACTCAATAAATGCGTACTACTCGTCTGAGTCTGGGGACGGACGATGCACAGTTTTCAAGGGGCGACTTGATTCGAAGTGGTGGCTGTACTGTCGCGGGAACATCGCTTGCCGACGTCGATGTTGCCGTCGGATAAGATATAATCCCTCCATGCATATGCCCGTCTGCTGGCACGTAGCTATATCCGTATGGCGTATATATTGGACTGAATTGCGTAGTCGGAGCTGTCAGTGTATGATCAGCATTCCACGGATATGGATAGAGTTGGTAGGGGTATCCCATTCCATGATAAGAATACTGTGCGTATGGACTGTAAAACTGGGTCGGGACTGGCGATATGTCAGCTGGTACAGAACCAGATATGCCAGAGACCGTCGAACTGCTTGTTGATACATGGAGATTGTCTGCACGATCAACATTGTTTGAGGCTTCCTTGACCTAGGGTGGAGAACAGACACGGCGATTTTCATTCGTCTGACCTGGTGCTTCGCGCCCCATCGCTGTCACATCACGATCGTGGGATCGGCCCGGTGACATTTGGACTTTCCTTTGTTTCAACATTTCGTGGATAGGGTCTGGCAATCGTGAGCCTGGGCGATATTTATCTGCACGATTGTGTTTGCTACTAAAATTGTCAATAACAGTTTGGAACGTTTTTCCAGCCTGCGCAATGTTTTCCGGGACTTTGCCTTTATAATGTTTCTCAAGAATTGCACAGTCTTTCTCGATCATAGCAGTCCTCGGCATGATTCCTGACGACGTGCACATCAAATATTTTCTCTTATTAGAATTCAGTAAGGTACTGTACACGCACGAGTAAAACGTTGTCGCGGTTGCTTCGTAAACAGTTTTCTTTAACTCGAGCGCAGATTTATTTTTCTTTAGGTCAGTTTTCAGTTTGCAGACTATTTCATTTGCTGATGTAATTTCTTTCCTTTCAATGGGATGGTCGCCAAGTGAACCGCACTGTTCAACGGTAACACAAGTAGGAAATGGGCACTTCCACTTATCATGTGATCCGTACAGATGACAGTTGGTGCATTTCTTTTGGCCTGCTTCTCTGCGTTGATCAGTTTGTCTGTAACGATTGTTCAAACTGTCATATTTCCAAGTAGCTTCACTGAGTTCCAGTTCCATTTCGGAAATTTCACCTTGTATTGCTTCCATCATGAGCTCGCTCGGCGATTGCCAAGTAAAATTTCCCCATTCTGAGTCGTCATCCGTGTCCGATTCCGCCATTGCACGTACATCAGATGCGTCTCTCAGTAGTTCGCGGTGTCTACTTGGTCGTCTTTCTCTTTGTCGGGGAGATCGGGTTCGGAAGAGTCTTTTAGAAATTCGTCCATGACTCGAACTGACGACAGTGTCAGGGCTCATTTTCTGGTCAGTGCGATTCTTCGATAAAGGAGTCGGTAGATTATCAACTCCATACATAATCATCCGTTTGTGAGTCTCGCTGACACGGTTTCTGAATGTTGCGGAATCTCCACGATATTACTTGTGTGGACATTTCCAGTGTGGATAGTATTGTGAAATAAGTTGGCTCTGAGTAACTAAACTTGTAAATATTCATGAACTCTGTGTAACTTCTATGCGCCTGAACTTTGACTCTTTTCTAATGACATGCACAAAATTTGCATGCTCATTTAGATCATTTGCATAAGTCCAAATCTTTTCTAATTTCTTGTCTAGTTTTTCTCTATTTTTGATTGTAAATACGATAAAGATGGTTTTGTCACAATAAAGGAAAACAAACTATACAACTGGATATGAGATTGGAACTCCTGGAAGTAGAAATATTTGACTCTGCCGATTCTCAAAGATGTCAACTGCACAAAGATTTCTGTCTGTGCCAAACAAGACAGTTTACTAACTGTAATGTATAGTTCTTTCTAAGGGAATTAAAGTTGTTGCTGCATTATCAACTTTTGTCACGCGATTAACTACGCTGCCCTCAACTGCTGACCTGTGATGCTGCCAAAACTTAACTGACTTCCAAACAGTGAACTTCGAAAAGTCACATTCTCTGAAAAACTTGAGCGAAGTTGTGGAAGTGAAATCAAGTTCTTCAAAATCCGACCGATACTTGAGCAGAGCTGGGCTAATGGAAACTAGAAAATTCTAAAGCGTTGAGATATTGGGCTTACTTGGAGACTCTGATTCCATGGCCAAAGATTATCGCAATTTTGTCCGGTAGACGCGTGTGCCAATGTTCACTGACAGTGTAACATATGTAACTTTTCAATTTGACAAGGTGTGAAGATTTGGAACGACTAGCTACATTTCATAGATGGGTGGGTCAAGGTGTATATTCAGTAAACGAAAGTTTTCGCGTCGTAATGACTTTGGAGCAAGAAACGATGTGGTGAATAAATCATATTGCACAATTGGCGGATTTTGTCATGCTTTTTGCTTGAACTTGACCTAACTCGTCACCAATTATATACACACGCCCCTTCCTATCGTGAATTTTTTTCAAATCTCGACTGGTTTGTTCATGACCCTTTTTAGCATATATGGTTTGTTCCAAAGTAGCTCAGCGTGAGCGGTTTAGCGAGCAAATTTTCCCGCGCTCACTTTGGCCACTTCCCTGCGACGGTTTGTCATCTATAGCGCACAAGTATGGAGGTGTCTCAGACTGGACGTTCATTTTGCCATGGAAAACCACAATCAAATGACTTCAGATACAGTGGAATTTGATCGAGTGTCCGGTTTGCCTTGCAGAGCTCGACGAGTCTACATGTTGCATATCGTTAGAAAAGTAAACATTTGCAACAAATTAAGTCTTTGGTGTTAGATTACAGCGCGTTTCCCATACACTGTCTAGTCTGCAATCACGACAGTCGTTTCAGCATGCCACTCACAACAAGCTTGACACTGCACTACTCATCATCAAGGTTTCTTTCAGGTATTTACATGTACTTTGATTTGACAAATACAACTCTGACAAAACTCACTGACATATTTTTCGAGTGTCGGATCTATATCTCGAAGAAAGTCCTCAACATCAACCAGACTGACTCTGGGCGCGTTCAGTTGAACACTGCTTCAGCAAGGTGAAGAAAATTTTGAAGGTAGAGAGATATTGCCGTCAACCGTTGCCGTGTATGATGCCGTCCGGGAAATTACGTGCCAAAATACCGCTAACTATTTAAAAAACACTGGGTGTGTTATTTAATGGCACAAAATGTACAGTGTTGGTTGAGAATTGCACTTGCATGTGTAAAATCGACACTTTTCTTCTAGTCTATTTTGTAGCTGTGTCATGTATTTGGGAGAAGTGTCCAGTAAGAAAGTTTCATTTAACTGAGACAAAAGAGAAAGGGCTATTGACAAAGGTTGAGACGACCCAAACTAGCCAAAATTAGCCAAACCAGCATAAACCACCAAAAACGACCCATATCATCAAGTAAACGACCTAAAACA